>JAGVSQ010007278.1:0-15491 GCA_022683975.1 Rhyacophila evoluta
AAGTTCGAAACAAAAAGGGACCCGGGCAACGCCGGGTACTGATCAGCTAGTAAGTTATAAGTTCGAAAAACCGATAGGCAAAAATCCATACAGTGTCTAGTCACCCAGAAATAAATCAAAAGTAAGTACATCAATATATACAATATAATTATATAGACTTTTAGCTGGTACTATAGAAAATGCTTAAGACACAGAATAGTGGAACTAGCTTAGAAACGTATTTATCCAAAATTAAATCGCTCCTGGTTGATGCTGGCCATATAACCTATATCACACAAATACGCACAATAATATTAAAATATATACTAAGTCTATCGTTTTTAAATTCCGTTTTTCAAACATTCAATTTAGTTTTAATCTCGGACAATTTACTTAAATATTTGCCAACCCTAACCTCGCATTCTAATAAAACTGCATTCACAACTAACCTGTGATCTTGTTTTAAATGCATTTGAATACAGAAATTGCTTTTTTTAATACATTTCAGTTACGTCTTGTAAGTACGTTTTACACTACATTCAGAGTTCGCAGACTTACAAGCTTAACGTCCTTAAAACGACCCCTCTTTGTAGATCGTCCAGGAAACGTCTAAAACTTTATGAATAATGTTTCTTTTCCTTTTGTCGAGGAAATAATGACTGTGGCCAATTCATAGAGAACTTAGAATTAGTGTTACGGCAGTTTAAAAATTCTGTAACGTGTAAGATGGAATGAATAAATTGTGACTTTGAATAGAGGAGAAACGATTTATTGCACATAACTGAAATAATTAATAGAAATGATGTTGCTTGATGAAATATTCTTTTATTTTTAAAGATTATAGCAAACGTAATATACGAGTATATACTTGGTCGTATTTCGTGACAAATACATCTTAGGATAGCTCGAGTTTATTCATAATAGTTAACCTATAAACTTTCACTCCCCAATTCTGGACAAACATTTTACAAGTCTAGGATTCTGCGATATTTGATATATAAATATCTTTTGTGCTTAGGCTCGTATTCGAATTTCGCATAAGGATCTTTTCAAATATAATTATTATTGTAAACATATGAGTTGTTTTAAGTAATTGGAAACATTTTTTTAAATCATGTTCCGTTCCAAATTGTAACATATAGATCTACAAAGTATGAAAATGTCCTATTCGAAAGTGGAGTATATAAATATCTGCAAGACATATCTTGAAAGACTATTTTTTTTTGAGAATTACTTGTCAGACAATTACTCAACCCAATAGACATCCAATCTTGCATTTTTAGATCTTTTTTAATCCAGCAGATATAGGAATCGAACCCTCATTTACCGGCTGCGAGGCGCGCATACTAACCTCTTGTCTACCGGAAATACAAATCTATAATATTCCACAATAATTATTGCAGAAATAGTTCTCATCTGAAAAACGCTACAAAATTAACATCTTTGACTTACATTGGAGACAACTACTTGCTATATAACTTTTTATTATTTTGGCCGAATGTTATATTTTTAATTTATCTTAAGAAATATTGATGATACTAATAAGGGATGATTATGTACGATATGAATAATGTTTATCTTCGAGATATAAAGACTAAATTTTCCTCATCGAAAAATTAGGGGTTTAAAGCTCTGCTATCCAAGGTTGGTCGTGTCATTGTATGATACAGGGTAATACGGATAGGGTGGGTTTGTCCATCGAGCCTTCGCTTCTCGTATGCCTGCCTGTTCGCTGTTTGCTCACGGCTCGACGAAGTAATCTAAATTAATGTGCGTATGCAGTTAAGGTGTATACAATGTGATTCAAAGACTTGTGCTTTTGCTACGTTTTTTTTCAATGCGTTTTTTTTTCGGCTGCAAATAGGTCTGCATAAATCGTTTATTATTTTGCGAATCAGCTTCATAGATAAACTTACAGAGTTCATATATTTTGTACGTAAATTACTTTCGAATGTATAGAGACTTGTAGAATGAAAAATTAAATTAAACAAAAGCTTCATTTAATTCGTTGCAGATAATTCAATGATATGTACTGTCACATAATTAATATATTTTTACACGATCGACCAAGTATAATTCACATATTTCAAATAATCACTGATCTTTCAGTAACATTTTTATTTCATTAATTTATTCAACACTTAATTAAAATTGTTGTTATTCATATGACAGTATAATATGTTAAATAGTTAAATGCCCTACTTTATAAAATAAGAATTAGAAATAATTATATATATTTTCAATCACAGAAAAAAAAATGAAATACTTGTGTATTTGATTTGGATTTTATAATTATTTATTTTAACGTGATAAACATTTGCATATTTCATTCATATAGACTGGTTGTTAATTTACTAATTTAACATACCAAATATTCATATAATAGATAAACACGAATTGTCTGACGTTATAAACATATATTTTGTGACATCCTATACATTTAGTTGACGAAAGCTTTCTGTTGAATACTACCAGCATAGAAGTACCGGGTGGTCAGAATTTGACGGACGTCGTTTGTTGACTGACACTTAATTGTCATTTATTGTCGACGTCACGGCGGTAACCCATCCCGGTCATCTTGTAATGCAAATTCTAAATTCAATTCTCGGCTGAAATCTGTTGACAATACTCAATAGATCACTGATGATTTTCAGTCAAGCTTAGTTTTAGACGTACTGGTTCATCGAGTTGTAGACTCATTGGCATATCTGATAAAAGCGATACTGTCAAAAGCTGCCAGTTGGATTTTGAATGTAAAGCTTTTGAATAGTATTATGCTCTGTAATTTTAATATTCGTGATACATCTATTGTCTTTTGTTTGCATTCGTTTCGGAGTTGATCTCAAAACTGAAGTTAATTGCATGCATGCTACATATGCTTCACAGAGCCTCAATCTTACTTACTTCTTCTTCCAACACAGTAGGATCCCAGCATCGTTGAAAGCTGTCGAGTATTATTCACATAATGTACTCGTATTCGGTCAATTTAAAGAATACGAACATAACATAGTAGAATACAAAACGATTGGATGGTGCCAAACAATTATGAAAGCGTCGCGTGGAGACCATAAATGTTCTACGGATATAGATAGCTACACGGTAAAATAGTAAATAACTGAAATTAAATTAATTTTAATATCATGAAAAAGTATTTTTTTTTCTGAAGAAATGAAAAAAGATTTCATTTCTAAATAAAAATCTATTATTTAAGATTTCCGTTTTAGTGCATAGGAAATATATGGATTTATAAAATACGAAAACTCATCTTTATTGATTGTTTTCTACGAGAATTAGTGATCTGCTAATCACATAATATTAAGTATCCACTTCCTGTTTCCTAATACACAGTAAAAAAATAGCGTATCGACATTTTATGAGAACACACAACGTAAACCACACACCTCTGGCTGCGAGTAATATACAACCATGGTTTTACAGCATACATCTAGCTATACGTATTAAATACAAATTTACTTTTTAGACATGAATGAATATATATTTACATATTATGATCATCTTCTGAAAATCGAGAATATATCCTTCATATAAGATAGTAGGATATGTGTGTTTTTTTAAAATTATATTTGTGGTGACCTCACTTCAAAGTAAAATAAATACAATTTTTTTTGTTTTTGAATTTACTATTTTTGAAAATAAATTATTTTTAAGATATTTTATCGTGTTTTTGTTTCAGAGTAGAGAGAAAAATTCTATAAAATGTTTCAATTGAAAGTGTTGTAATGCAAAGTATACATAATTCAAAAAATATCAATACCTTAATGGTGTGTTATAAGAGATGGTCGCTTTTAAAGTAATTCGAATAAATAAAACCTCGAAGCATAAAATGTTATCTGTCTGTAAATGATAAACCTTTGACAAATTGGGCTTTTAAATTAAAAGGCTTTTAATAAAGCTTGCGATCTACATCATTAGATTTATTCCGGAGTGTTTTCCAACTCAAAAGCATTTTATCACGAGTTTCTGACACTATAGCGACGACTCTCTAAACTTAAGGCACAATTTTCAGTGTTTAAATAATACAACCTTTAATATATCTACAAATATGAATAATGTATCTTATAATGTTACGTCTTTTACATATTTTTATTATTATAAGTTTTAATATTCAATCACTACAATATATTTAAAAAATATAATGTGTTCAAAAAAGTGTGTATACGTAATGGTAATGCATAATTCTTTGAAATCATAGTTACAAAATGATTGATAAAAAAACACATCACCAAATTCATTTTTTTATCCAATATATAAAACACATGTTTCGTATGTGTGTTTGAGTTTGTAAAATATATTAATGTACATTTGAAAACTTACGCGACGAAGGTGAAATACGTGTTACTACCTGATATAGTTGTATGTGGCTCGTAAAGTTATTTAAACATTAAACTTTCTTATTTAATAGTTATATTTAAATATTTTTTATTGAATTAATAAAAAAAAGCAGAGGATATACGAGGGGGGCATATCCAAAGTGAACAAATTACACTCGATCAAAATTTAAAAGAGAACATTTTGAACAAGTATTTTTTGAATAAAATAACCAAATAACATGTTTTTCGATGTGTATTTTGGTTTTTAATATTCTTGAAATAAATTTGGTTTGCATGCTAAATGGTTATTTTATACAAAAAATACTTATTTAAAATCTTCTCCTTTACACTTTGACATAATGGAATAAGTTCACTTTAGAAATACACTTCGCATAAGGATGATAATAATATTTTGAAAGTTTTGAAAGTCACTTGATTATTATGATTCATTTAGTAAGTTACATTACACTGACATTATGTTAAGTTATCAATTAATAATAAGACATTACATTAAGTTACTTTACACTGACATTAACATGATAAAATATTTTTTATGACAGTTCAACCTTACTATATTTGTTATATATTATATATGTGTTAATAAATATTTCGATTGTTATGCGAATACCCTATTATATTCCGCATATTAATTTTTCCAACAGAAATAGCTATCGACTACTAATTAAGAAACTGTGGGTGTTTATCTGGAGGGATTCTTTCTCTAATTTAGTAACCTAATATACAAAAAGTTTTTGAATCACTTAAATCCTAGATCAAATAAGACTGTTTCATAATTTTCAAAATTAGTTTAGTTTATGTTTCAAGAATTGAGTTTTGGATTGTTCGCTTCAATTGGAATATATTTGTTTTTAATCTTCAGTAATTGAAGATATTTATAGGAAAAACAAGTCGAATTAATATTCCTGGATATATATTTAATAGGAAAATTGTTTATTTTTAAGAAATTTTCTAGCGGCATGTTTCCAACCAATTTTCAATCACACACACATACACCCGTTTCCGATCACACAGCACACACGTGCGCAAATTTTCCACGTATCGCCAGCGACACTTCACAGCGTAATGGAAAGTAAACACCATTTTCAATGCAATTTGTCGAAATCGCTACTCTATTATTATCGCAATACTAAGTTTGGGTATAGCTGGTTGTGCTTCATTGCGATATTGTGACGTCGTAAAAAGTTGAATGCTCTATGAGAATCAACGAATACTCTCAATATAAATTGACAACTCAAAACATAAGAATACTTTTCAATGACAGCACAACGCATATTTGGTATTACAAGTAAAACTTATAATACACCATGTTCATGTATTACTCAACAAAAAATAATAACCATTTCTACTTAATTAAAAGACGCACATTCTCCTCTTATATTCGATGACGTCTTATAATTTCTGTCAAAAATACGACAGATATTCTGAAGAAGTGGAGGAAATTTTTGTTAAAATCGACCGCGGAAAGGAAAAGGGACGTAACCCACATAGAACAAATTTCACAGAAGGCAAAAAACACATACTTCAAGATTTTGGGCCAAAGTCAAAACTTCACATAGAGACAACCTTGAAGTGCAAGACTAAAACTAGTGTTTTATTTACTCAATAATATATTAATTTAATAAGTAATTTAAGAAAAACCAAGAGAATGGATTGGGTGAAAGCTCCTTTACCAGGTCACAAATTTCACATGCCGTCCTTTTCTCAAACATAAAAGTTTAATTTAAACATTGATTTAGAATTTTTAGCTTAGGTACATCATTTTAAAAGAACCTTTATTAAGATGTATACATTTTGATTATCGAATAAAAATTATTTTTGGATTGAGGAAATTGAGGGTTACGTCCTTTTTCATTCCTCAGTCGATATGGTATTCATTATAATTTTTCTCAGAAGTCGGTGACAATTATGTCTTTTTTTTCAATTGGGAGGTAATTTGAAGAAGTTTCAGACCCTGATTATAAAGAAAGTATAAAATTCTTCTCAATAGATTCTGTATTAACTTGTTGGTCCATCACTTGGATTTTTCAACGAGTTTTATTTAAATAAGACGACAAGTTTAAATGAATTTTTCACCAGAAATAATTGTTCGAATTTGGATGGAATAGCGAAATATTCTTGAAGTGAGGTGTTAGTCCTCCGCTAGGTAAGTGCGCATTTATCGAATTTTATGTACGGAAATAGCATGTCCTTACAATATATTTTTTCTTTCGGAAGTACAAAAAATAATTAAGCAGAATAAATGTTAATATCTGAAATTGGTAAAATATGAAAAAAATCCAATACGGCACTGCGTTTTTGTTGGGTAAAAATTACCTGTACGTAATGTATTTTCAATTTCCAAAAATATCCCTTACCGTTGAAAAAATTCAACATGCATCGTGCTGCGGTCGCTTTAATTTTTTTTTGTTCTTTTCCTAATCGTTCAATGTGGACTTTACTATTCCATTTTCAATTTGCATTTTTATATTGGGCAATACCACCACCGGATCGGGCGGTCGGAGATCACACGTTTTTTACGAAAGGGTAACCCTGAATTTTGGAAAACTCAAGAAAATCTCGTACGTGCGTCATTTATTTTTTTATTTGTAATGCTAGAAGTACAAAATATAGAATAATTAAGTATTTTAATAACCAAAATTTTACCGCTGCTGGCGGAGGGATAAACATACATACTTCGACGCCGTAGATTGCAAATTCGAATCCTACGAAAGCTAGATTTTTTCAAATTCTAATATTCTTAACTGGGTGCCCAATGGATTGACCACCAATTTTCATAATACTAATCTGTAATAGTTGGACAAGGCTTGACACTGTGGTTTTTTGTATTCTACATTATCGGAGCAGATGTCTTCCCATTTTGGAGATCCATATGTTCCACCTTCGAATTTACAAATATCCTTTTTTTAGTTTTTTCCGTGATTAAATTGAAAAAATGATATCATCACACATTGTACTGTTAATTGAATCATTGATTATATTTAAATAGCTAGTGTGCTTTTAAATAATATTTTGTTGATAACAACGATGTCTAATTTATTAGATTCATTTACAAGATGCAACCAAATATGTTGAAATTTTCTCAATGTTAAACTCGCTTATTGAAACTGTAACACCATTACTCAAAATTGTAATTTTTCATCAAGTTCATTAGAATATTAGGGTTACTATAATAATAGTACATTAATTAAAAGTTATGTTACATTATGAATAATTAAATAACAATAATTTTACTGTAAAAAATACATGGAAATTCGTCTACATCTGTAAAAATAACATTTAAATAAAAAAGCATTTTTCCGTTATGATATATCAAATTTTCATTCAGTGAGCGATGTTATTGGTTGTTGAAGAGAGGTCTTTTGTAAATTATTTTATGTATTTGTTTATTTTACAGTTTTATTTATATTAGCGCTATCAATATAGTTCTTATGCATAGTACCGGTTTAAAGTTAGGCTAGTATTCACCCTCAGTGGCTTGCGTCTGCCACAAAAGCCACGTCGTATTACGCTGCGGGCTCGATTAAAAACTTTGTACGAAAGGTGAGCTATGGCTTGTTTCAACTGGACTAAAATTTTACAAAAAATAGCAACATACTACCAACATGCTACATTAATTTAATCCTCTAGTTACTGATATATATTTGAATGTTTATTATTGTAAAATACACCAACTTCGAAAATAGTTAATTTTTATCACATGCGAAATAAATTAAAATATCACATTTTTTTTACTTCAAGTGGAGTATTTCAAATCTATAATCGGTCGTATGTACGTCTGTACGCACCACGTTAATCTTTGCCTCTTTTATGCGGCGATCTGCAAACCCTTGTCAGTGACTATTTTGATAATTTAACTTATCAATTGTTACAAAATAAATATTTTAAGGTAATTTATTCCAAAGTTGTTTTTTTTTTTTTAAACCATATACGCTCCCAAACTGGAGCATATGGATCTACGCAGTATGAAGATATCCACGACGAGTGGAGTATTTGGATCTTCGTAATGTGAAGACGTTTTGACAGTTTTTCTTTTACGAAAATCGTTTGTCAAACAATTGCTCAACCGAATGGGAATCCAGTCCTGCATTGCTAGATTTTAAAAATCCAACACCAGATGGGGATTCGAACCCGCATTTCCCGGATTGCTAGTCGCGCACGCTACCAACTGCGCTAACCGGGGAGAAAAAGTTGTATAGTGTGATATAATAAAATATTGTAAAACTAATTAATTTTATTAATAAATATCAGGTGATTTTAAAAGCTTCCACAGTGATATGTATATATTATAATCGTTGATATAAAACCATCATAATATGTATGAAACAAACTTGAAATAATTGTGAGATATTGATTTAAACTCTGAAGAATCTTTGTTGCCTCTCATTGAAACTTCTAAGCATTTGCAATATTCAAATACTCAATCAAGTTTTCGTATATTATACTATATAATGTTATTAGATTTTGAAATGTCGTTTTCTATAATATAGTCCCATATAACGTCATGCATACGTGCTGGAATTGTTTATGTCACGTACTGCGGATGCCTCCTGAGAGTCTGAATCTCTTTTTTCGATCGAGTGTACTCCGGCGTTTTCGAAAACCGCCAGTGACTATCAATATAATGTATACAGTGACTTCTGCCATATAGCCTGGAAGAATATAAAGCGTCTGGCAGGTGACAAATAATCCGGGAAGTACCACGTGTCGGCCAAATACTCCACATAATATATATAAATATATATTCATTAATTTAATGGTTGGTGAGTATTTAATTAAACTATAATAATGTGGTAATAATCAAAAAATACGAAGCAATGGTCAAATAAGCGTTGAGTTGTTTTTTATTATATTTTCTAGTAAAAAGACCTTAAATCCACACGGGACTGTATTCTATATCTATATCTGTATGACGAGATTTAATACAATATGTAGTCAGCATTCATACTGCGGCTAATTTCTCGTCGCGATGGTGCAACGCGATCCCTGCATGGTCCAACATAAACTTTCCTCTTCATTGTTCCACTCCGGGACGTTTTTGTTCCCGATAATACAATATCTATGAATGGAACTAACAAGGCTCGGCCGGCGCTGTACTCTGAATACTACGCCGCGCTGTGTTTACACAGCTCTAACCAAGTCAACTCGGTGACCGCTGGGATACGGAGATATTGGAATATATCAGGACGGCCTGAATCGAACAACGTTAGTTACGTCACAAAACATGTTTAAAATACTGAACGAATCAATGACGTAAGTGGGTTTTTTTACAAACTACACAGACAGCTGAAAAAACTGAATATTGTTGTTAATACACGTTTTTAGATTAATTTTCCGTTTCTAAGTATTTATACACATTTTTTTTAAGTTGGCGTTAAACATTAAAAGCTTAAATTCGCCTTATCCTAAATATATACAGTTTATTTGTACAGTTTTTCTCGCAATGTTCATATACTAGAAAGGCTATTTTAATTTCTATAGCTTCACATTCGGGAATTTCACAGTCGATGGGTAATATATTTGTCATTAAAGATATATCGAAATGGCAGCTACGGGTTATCAACATTAGGCAAATGTAATATTGTTTATCTATTTACAATTTTCAGGTCTTGTGATACATCCGTAGCAAACAATTTCTTTTCTTAAAACTGTGTTGGTTGAATGGAATATGATTTTTAAACACGTTGAAACCCAGCTTAACGCTGCTGCAATTAACACGGATCCGATATAACGCTGTTTTTTAACACTATAAATTCCATTAATCGATATAACGAGGTTCTATCTAAATCCTCTAATATTAATTTGTTCATTAAATATTATATTTACTAGTAGTAACCGTATTCATAAGTCGATTTTTAAATATTGATTAAAAAAAATATTTTAAACCAGTGCATAAACGAGACATTGCATTTTGGATGCGCTTTTTTGTTAATAATATTTGATTGATAATATATAAAGAAGATAATAAATATCACTATATAGCCTTATCGATAAAATCAACCATTTTAGAAGAACTCAAACTTTCGTTACGCAAATAAATTTCATATTTATTTGTACGCTTGTATATTAAGTTTTAAAAATTGTCATAACTTAAGTAAAACTAGTCTATAGAAATGCATTGTTAATGATAATTGTGGTGCCTTGCATATATAATTCAATATATTAGACGTAATGAATATCAATATGAACACTATTAACTGAGTCAGTATTTACTTCCATTTGATAACACTTGTATATATTTATTTATTCTGCTGTTATTATTATTAACAATAAAGCAATTAAATCGACGATCCCCAGATCGAATATATCGTGTTTATACTACGTGTATCTCATTTATATGTCAGCAGTGCAGTACAATAAATAAGCAGACTCTCCCACAATCTGTAGCGAAATCAATTTATCGTTAACTTTTTAATAAGTATCAACTGCAACGTGGTGTGATAGCAGTGGCGTACACACGAATCTAAGTATTTTGAAATCACTAAGGAAATAAGAGTCTAATTTATCATCAGCAGCCAAATTACAAAGTCTCTCCTGTGCATTTAATACTTTCTCATAACTCAACTACGTAAAAGAGATAAAATCTTTACATGAAAATATTTCGTTAAAGCAAATATCATATAAGAAGTGTCCCCGGCAGCCGAGAGGTTAGCGTGCGCGTCGCGTATTTGGAAAATGCGGATTCGATTCCACGCCTGCTGATTTTTTAAAATCTGAAAATGCAGGACTGGTGGCCCATTGGGTTGACCAACTGTCAGACAACCAACTCTCGTAAAAAATAATCCGTCAAGACATTTTCACCATGCGGAGATCCATATACTCCACGTTCAGATCGGACGTCTTCACACTGCGTGAATCCAAATACTCCACTTTGTTGTTTCAGAAAATATTTTCTATTTGAAAAAATAATATTATTTAGGTCTGTCGCCCTGTCAACAGTGTCAAGGAGACGAGTATACTTCAATATAAATTAAATATATATATATACTGCTTAACAACGACACTTCAACGAAATATATTCATTATTTTTATAAGTTTGATTTCTTTCGTATTCGTTATAAAGTTATTTGAATTATATCTCGCCAATTCAGCGGACTAGAGAAGTCAAACACGAACCTCTCAGCTACTTCTATTACATTCGTCTATACAGCTATTCTTCTACTTCTATTAAACTTCTTACCGCTCAGCTACTTGATAAAAATTTAAGTTATATCGTTTTACATATTCGAGAGGCTTATGATTTTTATTTTTTTCCATGCGGGTATTTTGAGTTCAGAATGTGTAGTGTACGGTATACACGCCACTGTGTATCGGCGCAATTTTGAACGTAATTGTTTCCCTCTCTACGTAACTCATAAGTACGATGTTCAAATCTTGGGTCGATGACTAAACAAGACTTACACTAAAATGAAAACAATATGATTTATCGTGTGATGTGTTATTTTGTGCAATGCGCTTGATTGATGACATCGCAAATGGCGCCCGAGCACGCCATGCCAATATTAACTCATTTACACAGCCCCCAACGGCCGACATATTGACGACAATCGTTTAGTTATTATTTTATTATTTTCACCATTATTTCGTTTCAAAAATGGCAGAATATTAAACGACACTGGACACGAATCTATCCGAGTCATTACAATCATTTTTCAGCCATTAAACTCTGACTATAACTAAACTTGAAAATATAAATTAATATACATAAAATAATAACAGATCTTTTCTGTCAAGCTTTTTCATCTGTAACAATCATGTTTTACTTATTTTAGGGTCGTATTTCTTATGTGAACTTATTCCACTATGCCCAAATTTTTATGATAACACTTTGAACAAGTATCTTTTGTATAAAAGAACTATCTAGAATATTTTTCAGTGTATTAGAAATTGGTATTTTCTACTGGTTAACATGATATACGATTCTTCTATAGAACAAATACTTGTTCAAAATGTTCGCCTTAAAATTTTGGCATGGTGGAATAAGTTCGCTTTGGAAATATATCCCTCAACTGTTTTAGATCTTGGTGAATAAATAAACAAAATGGATTATTCGTTCTTACGTTACTATACTATCGTAGATTGAATTTTACTGTCAAATACAGTACACACCTTTCAATATGATCACTTTTTATTGAAATTAGCTTATACTAAGAATCAAATTTAAATTGAGCTATTCATTTTTTACGTACTAACATTTCATTGCTTACTTTTGGATATTCAAATCAATCTTAAATATTTTGCATCGTTTTATTTCGTTATTTATGTCACCGATATATCTCCCAGTCTATTGGTAGCTTTTGTGTCTCAATCCATAGCCTTATATTTTTGGCAAGATACATGCATCGTTTGAAAATCTTTTACTGGAAAACGAAATAAGGTGAATGTGACAGCGCTTTTGACGCTGTTGATAACGCGAGTGAATATTTCTAAGTTTCATTACTCACAAATTATACTTTGAAAACAGTTAAACTTTTATTCAACCACTTAGTAAAATGTGGAGACACACGCACGAGTCCTTAGTTATTGTTCCTTATCTGATTACAAAAATTTAGAATATGTATTCTTAAGTACGCCAATATTTAATAACTATATATTGTAAAGAGTATTTATCAGATGCTACTATTCATTTGATTGTAATGAAAGGGATAAATCATCTTGAGTATTTCCATGCTGTCGTAAGTCGATTTTTAATCTAAATAATCACATAGATCCAATGAAATAACTTCACTTCTATGACTACACAACAATCAATGTTTTCAAAACGTGATAGCAAGTTGTCCTTTTATAGTTTTCCTTTGTACATTTATATATTAATGATGTCATCCATTTTAGTAATATTATATTTGGCAGTCGCTAAGTAATTTGCATTATACTCTAATCGATACTATCGTAATAAATCTATCAAATTCTATTGTACGAAATATCTAAACAGTGTAAATTGCCAACAGCCAAGAGATTTTTAATGGTATAATAAAAAAAAACCTTTGGGTTTTATTGTTACGTGTGTCGGCGTTCAATAAATTCTTGTCAAAACAGAACACAGTGGGCAATGGCCAGGAAGTCATTATAAGGTAGTGACCTCTACAAGCCTCGTTGGCCACAACTAATATTATTATTATTATTGTTGTTATATCAAAGTAAATTATCCAAATCTGGTGGCACGATTTGAAGGACATTAAAATTTATTCGCATTTGTATATCCAGCACATGCAATCATATTTTCACGGTTGAATAAGAATGGTACCACCAAACTATGACAAATTGTCGCAGTGCTTCCTGTTTAGTTTGCGCATTAATCAATTATGTTATCATTTAATGAGTTCTTGTGACTGTCATCTCCCAGGTGGCTGAGAAGTTAACGTGCATGGTTCGTAGCCGGGGATTACGGTTTCGATTATATACCTGTTGGATTTTTTAAAAGGTCCAAATGCACGAAATTATAAGTTGAGAAATTTGTCGACAAACAGTTGTCGTAAGAAATCTATCGATACATGTCTTCACACTGTGGAGTTCCGTGTGGTGAATTTATGGAGTGAATTGGGTACACACCGGGTAGATTGACACGCTCCTTTTCTGAGCGTAGATGGTTAAAAAATGAACTCTTCATCCTTTTTTTCATTCTTATACTATAATACTTCGGCTAGGGATTGTAAAATGAAATCCGGAATTCGTGTTTTTAACTTTCGAGCTACTAAGTACGAAAGTAGAGATTATGAACCAAAACCTAGACGAATGTATGAAAGTAGAAATCTCAAGATAGGGTGAGACCTAAATAAAACGAGAAACCTCAAATGTTTGATCCAATGCCGAATCCAGATCCAAAACCTGTAGCACCAAGCCATAGGCGTGGCGTTATCACTCGACCACTAAAATGTCTCTAACCTTTAAATTAATATTATTATTTAACTTCAATTAAAAATATGTTGTAAAATGATGTAATCATACTGTGGTAATTTAATTGAGAATGTAATAGATATATAGATAACTCATATAGCGTGGTTAAGTAATATGTAATATTCATTTGGCGAGACACCTCTGAAAGCTTTGATTAATTTACCATGGTGGCGTTTTACTATGTGCTAACAGACTCGCAACTCAATGCGGCATATTCAGAATGAATTTGCAATTAGAAAAGGATATTGGCGGCTGCAACAGATAGATGCTGCACTCAAGAACATATTTTCCAAATGGCATTTTAATGAACGGGCTGCGAAGCACAATGCACTTGTCGAAAGAGCCGACTTTGTATTTGTATTTACGAAGACAGATCGCTATCATATAAGCCTATAACTAACAGTCTATTAATACCACTAATTATTTATTTATTTAATTGCATACTCGGTGCAACGTTTAAAGAAAGATTTTACGAGTATATTTTAAATGTAACTTTATATTGTGGATAATTGGAGGGATGTAGTAAGGTGGTTGTTTGAAGATGAAAATTGCTTACTAATAACATCTGTTCCGAGCATATGTGCTCAATCTCGTCAATAAACAAAGTTTACATTGCATGCCGAACTGGCTATGGTTTTCAATATTTCAAATTACTATATGTATTATTTATGCCAATTAAACTATGTGGAATATTTAATAAAAAAACGGCAGTAATTGCACAATTGCTTGTCTTCTGGAATAGAGATGTTGTTAGCTTGTCTGTCTTTAGCTCGATACCACATTTGTAATACAATAGATTTTTAATCTCATTGAAATATTGATCTATCAATTTTAAAAATTTGGAGGAGAAACATACAATATTAGACAATACTATAGACTATCTGATTCACTTCTCTCGGACCATTGCACTTTCGCATTGACTATTTCATCAATCAAGTTGCCTCCTGTCAGTGTCCGCTTAAAATGACGGTACATCTTAGATACAACTGAATTTTCATGACAACGGCATGGTTACGTTTTAGTCACAATATAAAACTACTTTTAAAGTCATTATTTAAACGGCTCAAAACTATCTAATCCAGCTAATCTATAATCCAGCCAGTCTATAATTTATTTTTTTGAAAATATCATACATCTAAGACTCGTCTCCCCGGTAGCGTAGTTGGTAGCATGCGTGCCTAACGATCCGGGGAATGCAGGTTCGAATCCCCATATGTGTCGGATTTTTAAAAATCCAAAAAATGCAGGACTGGTTGCCTATTAGGTTGA
>JAGVSQ010007279.1:0-15490 GCA_022683975.1 Rhyacophila evoluta
GTCCTGCATTTTCAGATTTTTAAAATCTGACAGATGGGGAATCGAACCCGCATTCGCCGGATCGCTAGGCGTGCAAGCTACCAACTTCGCTACCGGGAAGAGAATTAATATTTACTCCTGGAATATTTCCGTCAAATAAAGTAGATCGCTTCTCAGTATCACCGCTCCGGGATACGCTTAATCTTTGATTAGTATGGACGTATATGTACGTGATCTCTTCACATAAATTGCTTGACCAAATAAGTCTCCATTTTTATAAGCTTTTATTTCAATTAGCTTTTATTTATACACACACTTGGGGGGCAACATGTCTTGGGTAATTAATATTTACTCCCGGGACAATAAAGTAGATCGCTTGACGATGTCAGAGCTCTGGGATACGCCTGATTAAGACCAGGTGTAAGGACGGGGCCGGTGAATGGTGGTCACATTAGGTGTCACCTGTCTGATATCGGTATGACAAATTACTTAATTAATTCTACCAAGAAGAAAATCCCTTTTCTCGTATTTGTGACGTCACTGTATCTCGAATGTCTCGTTTGACGCAGTGCTCCTCAGAGCTGACGGTGATTGATGGAAACGCCTCTAATCGAATGTCATGTCGGCCACATCTGCTGCCCGCCACACACCATGGAGTGGTGTGCTAATTACGGGACGCTGTAATGGGTTGTGGGTGGCCACGATTAAAGCAGCAGTTCCTAAAGAAAGATAGAAAACAGCTGATTACATTTCAAAGAAATTTACCCTACATAGAATTTGCTTCTAATTTATTTTTTAATTTCTCGTTTTAACTCTTTGATTGTTAAACAACTAGCGGTGTATCTACCGAGGAGTGGTTGGAGCATTTGCTTCAGGCGCACGAATCGTGGGAGGTGCAAAATTAGAGAACTAAAAAAACAAACAATAATTTTTAAAGGCAGTAGAAACTTATATATCTATAATCTCCGATGGCGTAGTTGGTATCGTGTGCGCCTAGTTATCCGGGAAATGCGGGCTCGATTCCCGATCTGTGTCGGATTTAAAAATATTAAAAATGCAGGACTGGATGCCCGTTGGGTTGATCAAAATTATCTCGTGAAAGATAATCTGCCAAGACGTCTTCAAATTGTGTGGATCCATATGCTCCACTTTGAAAGCGAACATGGTATAAGAGGAAGAAGAAAAACTTGAGTTAGCTAGAAATATTTTTATATATAGTTTTGTATTTAAAATATTACGCATACTAAATATGAAACGTAGTATTTTTAATAATGCAGTTTTTTTATATTTTGCTGTATTTTGGTCGGATGTTTATCTTTTTTTATTATTAAAACCATATATTGATCTTTATGATCAACTGTTTTTTCTCTATGATTTTTAAAACCATCATAGCAGCGAAAGGGTTCAATATTTATTTTTTGTTTTCATTCTATGACTTTAAACATTACATAACTAATTTAGATTGTAGAGGACTTATAAATGGACATCTTCATAATTTGTAAATCAATATGCTCCACTTTCGGAGTGTGCATGATAAAAAAATGTATTACTTCAAATCATTCATATTATTCGATATTTTTTTATGACTGTTTCTCTATGATTTTGTTACTTTTTAGTATCATTAGCATCAGTAGAAGTTGCAACCAAATGGGAGTCTTTCGCTTCTACAGGAAACATCTCCATTTCTATCTTCTTATGCGAGCTTTTCCCACTTGTATTTATACACAGTTATTTCATTATCCTCACAATAAAAAACGTGGTTGAAGCAAAATTGTCCTTAAATGTTCTATTTTTACCTTACAGATACCTTCCATCAGCTTCTGGCAGATTCTCGTAAGGATTTCCACACGATGTTCACCAAAACGTATGGCCTTATATACGAGAAGCATGCCCATCTCTTCTCGGGACTTTTCACCGAGCTGGAGAGGTACTACGACAAAGGCGGGGTCGACCCTGTGAAGTCCATGGACGGATTCTTCGAGCTGCTTTACCAGAAGATGTTTGCTGTACTCAATTCGCAGTATCATTTCGATGACAAGTGAGTATTTATTTGAATATACGTAGTTGAGATTGTAGAGATTTATATACACACTCGATATTTAAAAATATGAAATTGAAAAGTGGTAAATTTCTGGCATATCCGTTCCTTATGCGGAGCATATGGCAAACACATGACGCTTACAGAATTCTCTGTCACCTGCCAGCCGCTTGCATCCTTCCAGGTCAATCCGGGCATCCTTTAATTCTGCTGAGTACATCCGGCCAATAGTTTTCTAGTTCGCCGGAATTCTACCTGTGGGAAAGAGAGACTAGCAGAATCCAGGCTCTCCAGAAGCATCTCTAGTCCATGTCCTGATTAGTTCCATCGCTGCTTTGTGACATTTAGCTTAACAGAGGGCTGTTGCTTCCAAGAAGTTAGACCACTTCACCCCGAGTATCTAACTCAGGTATCTGTTTTCAAAGCTCACTATACAGTTCTTCTGAGCCTTTGTTAGGTGTCATGATTCACAACCATACAGCAACACCGACAGAATGCATCTGCCAAACAACTGCAAATTTAATATTAATAATTCTTCTCCTTTCCCACAGATATATGGTATGCGTAAGTGAACATATGAAAGTACTGCAACCCTTTGGAGACGTTCCAGCCAAACTCGCTTCTCAGGTGAAGAGGTCTTTTGTGGCCACCAGGAGTTTCACCAGGGCTTTAGCTGCCTCGGCTGATGTTGCAAGGAACATGGCAAATGTAAGTATAGAATTTATTTCCGTTTTGTTGTACATATATACGTTTTGAGTTAGAGAAATGCTTTGTAAGGTGACATAAGCGTCTCAGGAAGAACTTATAAAGATTTTTTAACTGTTTTTATCTTTGAAATAAAATCAGTGGCTTATCTGCGAGATAGCGATGCTTTGATCACAAATTCGGAAGGTTTCACGTCATCATTTGACAGAATTTCAGAACATACTAGGCGCAAAGAAAGATAGATTAAACCCAGCTTTAGAGACACTTTCTATTTCGTTATATTACACGATACCGATTTATGCCTCACATTAAACTTAAACTTGCAATGTACATATTTATAATGGTACATTCTTTTAATTTTTTGCATAGGCATTTTAAAATAAGCAACAGCCGTTCGTGGAGCGGGAGAGAATCCTCGCAGACCAACGGTTGGCAAACCCTGCTTTAGATTACATACATCGATTTATAGAAAATTGAAACACTGTCACTTCAACAATGATTACATATGTCATAATTTCTTTCCAGATTCGAGTTCCAGATTCTTGCGCAGGTCCTATTATGAGATCCAGATGGTGTGGGGTCTGTACTGGTCACACGGAGAAAGCTTGCCCGAGGCTGTGTCTGAATGTAGCTAGGGCTTGCCTTCCTCAACACGCCGATCTGTCTATCGATTGGGATGCTTTTGTTGGTAAGAAACACACTAATATTAAACTAATTTTCAGTTACTTTTATCATTATGAATGAAAGTCTTCCGGTCTTTTTGTATTAATTTCTGCAAGGAACTCTTGAATACTTTTACACTTCATGTACACTTACATTCACTTACATTCACTTACAGGACTGTATTTTAGATTTAAAGATGATCAGCTTCTTCAAATGAACTACATTTGAAACTGTTTCACATGAAAATGCTTAGTGTGAAAAATCGGATAAATAATGCATCTCCATATTATATATGTCCATACTACTCAAAGGGTTAAGTGAATTCCACTGTATATCACTTAACAGTGTTAACGTTAACGTATCTAGCCCAACAAAATCTCTAATGAAAAAATCTCATAATCATCTCCAGGGTAATATTTAAAAGTCCAATAATGAGACAATGAATCGTTTTATATGTTAGTTACTTTACTTTCATTCAAATTATTTATTAGAACTCCATTACTATGTAGTTCATTAATATTGTTTTTACAATTTCAGATGCTATGGATAAAGTTTCCGATCGCTTGATTGGCCCATTTAATATTGCTATGGTGGTTGAGCCTTTAAATATTAAAATCTCTGAAGCCATCATGAACTTCCAAGAGGGCTCCCAGGAATTATCCACGTTGATCTTTAACGAATGCGGGAAACCTGTTCTTGGACAGAAACCACCAGTTAACAACTATTACGCCCATCCTAGACAAACCAGAAATGCAGACTTAAGAAATAGCTACTCAGAATATAAAGATAGTGATTTCAGACTGCAAAAGAAGGAGAATCAAGATGATTTTGAGACAGAAGCGTCATTTGAAAGTTTATTAAAGAAAAATCCATTCCTATTGTCACGTGGTAATTCCCGGATGACTTTACTGCCAGAAGATTCTACGACTAAACTGGATATAAAATCAACTAGTTCCGTCAATACTAGGATGGATAATGATAACTATTTGGATCACGGGGAAGGTGGAGAGGTGTCTGAACGTATTTTGACTGAGTCCGATCCTAGCTTAAGACTTCGAAGGGATGCAGATCCTGACCCCGGCAAAAATTTGAAGGAGATAGAGTTTGAGTCGTACAATTTCGAGGAGGAGCAGAGAGGCGGTGGGAGGAAACGCGGCAGGAAGAAGCAGGGTGGAAAGAAGAAGAAGACTGACTGTAAGTGTATTACAATAATATATTTATGTGGCCTACATTAAATTGTTTAGTTCTCAACCGATAAATTAAATATAATTGAAATTAAAACATGATTAGATTTATAAATTGATTTCTTTCATTTTTATGTCAACAGTCACCGATTATTCAATAGTGGAAGGCAATTTGAATGGAAATGATGAGATTCCGCTGATGGAGAAGATGGTCAGAGACATCCGATTGAAGGTACGAGAGACCAGACACACGTGGGCGCGATTGCCGACTACCTTCTGTACTGGCGTGCAAGTCGCAGATAGTTCTAAAGTCGATGACCATTGCTGGAATGGTACACATGTTGATAAGTAAGTCACTTTCTATTCGGCTATTTTGCAGATTTAATTCATTTGTATTTGAATTAATGTAGCAATTCATTCGAGATTCAATGTTTTTATTTGTGATTTTTATTTCTAGGTACCTTCCTGCCTTGGCAGGTGAAGGAACAGCAGCCTTGGCCACAAACCCTGAGCTCCGTGGTGGGGCGATCGAAAGTTCCGTTGGCTCTAGTGAACCTCCTGCAGCCGGAGTAGTGATTGCCCAGCAGTTTGCGCTCAGGTCCATTACCAACAAACTGAAAAATGCCTACAACGGGCTGGATGTGGAATGGGTCGTTGAAGGTAAAAATTTCATCATTATATTTACAATCAAATCAGTTCTTCCAAATACCAAAATACCAATAGGAAAAAAAGATTTATTTATTTATTTAGTTTATACATGTTGTAACATTACAAATTATAAGTTTGTTAACAACACAATATAAATATGATTATAACAAAAATATTAAAGGCATTAAAATATAAGAAAAAATTTAAAAAAAATAAAGAACGAAAAAGAGAGTGTCTACCAAGTAAGTTCGACAGGCCCTATTCTAATAATGTATTTAATAGCATCCATCTAAACTCACTTTCACCTAGTTGGAAGATATCAATATGCGAGGCAATCTATTTAAACATCACCATTGCTTTCCGTATTGGGATGACTATTGGCAGGATAGTCCTGCATTTAGGAATGAAAAAATAGTTTGTACATCTATTAGCATACGTTAACCTCTATACAGGGTGCATTTTATGTTTCACACTGCTTTGGTTTGGCCACTATTTTGATTTGGTTGTCATTTTTCAGTTCAGGCATAACACATTTTCTTTTTGGTGACATGATCAATATTAAAAATCCGGATAATTGAAAATTTGGACAATAGAGCTTTTAATATACTGACTCATTTCAGAAAAAAATATGTATCCAATACTAAAATTATTGATAGTGAAAATAAAATTTTCAGAAGAAACCACTCCAATTTACTCTGGCTCTGGCTCAGGCAGCGGTGACGGATGGCGATCACCAGATGGCGAATATGACCCCGTAGAATCTGGCGGCCCTCCCGATCAAGAAGGAGAAGACGACACCGAAGGATCTGGACATCCATCCAACCCAGAATCACCCAAATTCCCCGCCAAGCAACCCGACCAGAACATTGGGGACACAGAAGGAGAAGATGACCTTTTGCACAATCCCATTGTTATCAAGTCGAATACGGACGTGGGAGCTCCGCCGGTGCATGGCGATTTAGACCATGATGACATCGACGTCCGTATGAATCACAACAACATCGACCCGACGACACTTAAAGAGTCTACGTCAGCCGGCGCTCAGCAGAATCCGAAGGTGTCTCTGCGGCGTGCGTTGATTACGTATCTCTTTCCAATTGTTTGCGCGTGGTTTGGAGGAATTATTTTGGAAATTGCGTAAATATGTAGACATTGAATTAACAGATTGGTGTCGAGTTTTGGTGCGTAAAAGACTTTTCTCGAATTGCATTTTGCAGAAAGAAACCAGCCTATACCTTATTATGAAATGGATGCTCATGAAGAGGACTCCAATTTATCAACAAGGCTAGTTAAACACTTCTGATAACTATCAAATAACTATGGTGGGAACCAAATTATATCATTAAAAGACTTTATCTTGAAAAACAATTTAATCCCAGCATTTATTATACATAGCACTGCAAACGGTAATCAATATACTTTTACCGGCATTTGAATAAATAATTAATTTCTATCGTTGATTAAAAATGTATTACTTTAATATTATTGCCAAAATCATCTATTCATGATAAACTGTATAAAAATATCAATGATATGATCGTGGTGGGAAATTAAAAATTATTATTTTAAATATATTGACGAAACTAGCATTGTAATACATGCTTTACTGTTGTTAAATGTTTATTATCTGTTTTAAAACATGTACATACCTATTTTTACCAACATTGTATGTATATGGTCAAATATCAAAAAATATAGAAAAAGGCTTGTTAGTCCATATTTGCACGATTTCGTTTCACAATCTATCGTTTCTCTCCTTCAAAAGGCACTCTTTGCAAATACCTTATCACACCACTCATATAAATAATAATATTAACACATTTCATCTTGTAGTTAAAGTAAACATATCGGAAAAAGTCTGTTACCTAAAATACGTAATTTTGTGCTTGTGTTGTGGCTCCTTTCTGCAAAATGCCGTCCAGCATTATTGTGAATAGTGTTGAAGACTTCACAATATTTACGGAGAAATACTAAAAGGAATACACTAATAGATCTTATTTGTGCAGTAACCTATAGTCATTGTAATCCACGATGACGTTATGTGAATTGTGATCAATTAAATAATAATTTACCTAGTGACAATGGATAATAAATTTAAATTAATATTACAAAATAATTAATAAAAACAGTGCTTAGTGAGGTGTTAAAATGATTTCCATAGACAACCGTAGATAGTGTATTAAAGAATTATTGTCAACTGTGAAACCACGTTTGCAGTTGACTCGTAATAATTTTTTTTTTGTATGAATGTCATTTCCTTCTCGCATTTATACATAGTTGGAACACATTTGGTAATAATTTTTACTATAAATTGTATGCATGAAGCTAATAATGCATTTAAAATTAAAATATTGTTGAAATAAAACTCCTGTGATGTCAGCTTAATTTCAGATATATTTTTGCCTCAGCATCACAAATACTGTGACTTTATATCTGAGATCCGTTACTTCTTGGCCTTATGCTTCATCGTCAGAAATCAGATGGTATATTACAAACAGATATCAAATTCAATAAGTCGATATATTCTTTGCATATCTAGGCTAAAACATTGATTTTTATCACACAAGATATTTCCTATAAAAATATTTTTCTTTTTCTATATTCATTCCATAATTGGAGTTCTTACATCCTCTGAAGTCATACTATTATCACGTATCTTCTCCAAATATATTCTGTAGATAGTATTTAGCAGCCTTCCACGACTCCGAAATCCGATTGGCTTCAAGAATAGGCTGGTCAAGCTAAAACTCTTGAAGCTGTCTTACTCTTGTATTAATGAAGTATCGCGATATTAAGAATCATTAACATCTAGCATGTCTATACATGTTCCACTTCATATTCATTTCTAATAATTAACAACTGCTTTCATCGGTTTATATCGGAATCTGGTTGTGTTTCTTAATAGATAATATTACTATAATTGAGTAATACCGTTTTAAAAATTTGATGATAACACTAGACTGAAATTTCATGCAGGTATTTCAAAAACAAAACCACAGTAAACATATCAGCCATAAATCCATAAAAAAAATTGTTTTTAACGTGATTTGTCTTATTTCCATTTTGACAAAATGGCGTACAGTTAAACTTGGATATAATAAGTATCAGAGAGACAACACAATTCCCTCGATATAAACTTCACTCAACATCTTCATAAAGTGCTAGTTATCTCAAGTTTTTCAATATACCATAATAAATACACAAAAATTAAAAGAAACGTAAGAGAATTTTCATTATTTATTTAAATATATACTCAACCCGTTCATGCAATATTATTTTACAGTCCATCTCTCTTCAAACTTAGAATATAAATTTATATAGTAATTTGGCATTTTCAGCTTACATCCTTTTGATAGAGTGTATATTAAGTTGTATGCATTGTGATTATCGAAAAAAATCTATTTTGAAAACTCTAAGGGTTACGCCCTCTTTTATTTCTGCAGTTGAAATTCTATTTATTCATTACAGCCATAAATCATATTGTGTATAATTGTGCTCGATATAACCAAGTTTGACTGTATTTCATAGAGCCGTATTATAAGACACCATAGCTTAACATAACTCCATTTTACTGTTAGTAGAAAGTGTTGAAAAACTAACCAAACAATAGAATCGCTGATTATTAATTTTTTCTGGTTCACACAGGGTGTTCATAATATTATATAAAATTAATACAAATCTACATATATCGTTGATTTTTATTATATTCCGTGGGTTGAAACTGTTTGAATTTTATATAAAAGTAAATATTGTATTCGTACATACATCAATCAATATAATTTACAGTTAATAATCTAAACATTATCATAAATTGATCAATTATCACTTTATCCTGAATGGTTGATTATAATTACAGTCAAATGCTAATAATTAAAATAGGGCATTCCTTTGGTTTGAACTTGATTAAACCACAAGACTGAAAACATTTACGAAAAAACAATTTAAATTAAATATTCCTCATTTTTATCTTTAAGCTATTCATTTAAAAAGACTTTCCACCTATCTGGTTTATATACCCATTATGCGGGCGTTTGAAAGTGTCACAAGAATAACTTCCCAAGATTTTGGTGATGCTTTCAGACTAATGTTCACTAAATTAAAGTGAAATGAGGCTTATAACCCTGTCTTCGTCTATAGTTTAATCACTTTATGTTTTTGCAATAGGGAATTTAGAATCATCACTCAAATTCACTGAAATATTTCGTTATATATACTAATTTAAAACACTCTTTCATTCATTCATAGCATAATGCAATAGATTTTTTTATTTTAAATACAGTAAAACTCCGTTTAACACTGCCCCGATTAACACTAATTCGATATAACACTGTTATTACAAAACTATTCATGACTAGATATAATATAGTTCTACTGAGAGCCTAAAAATTTTACCTCGATTCCATGTATTATCATAATTCTTCATTAGTATGTAATTCAGTCCGATCCAAACCCATTACGTTATAACTTTCCTAAACGTTAAAGCTACTCTCTCTTGTATCTATATTCACTATACATCATGTGGTTGTTCATTGGCAGTGAAAACGTATTCGGGCTGCCAATACATTTAGAATACACGTGTAAAATGTTAGTTATGCACTGATAATAATGTAAAACTTATCCATTCTTAATTATATATCATTATTTTTATATTTCAAGATTACACATTTAATATTTTTTCTATCGAGTCATAGTTCCTATATAGCGTAAGTCCACTTTGGTAAAGTGTTGGCAAATCGATTTATTTGTTCGATACTTCTTATAACAACTTTTTGGTTGGATTTATGGCAAATAGGAACCATACGACTCATTTAGTGCTTTCTCTTGTCACGCATGTGAGTGTTATCTGGATGTTACTGTATTGAATTATTTTCTATCATTAAGCTGTATATTATATATACTATATATTATATATAAAAAAAATATTGCATTAGATCTGTCTTTTTTGTAAGTGTTGGCTGACTTTTAAAAATGCTTGTATTTTTAATTTGTGTAATTAAGAATAATTGAATCGTTATGATAGAAATCATTAACCAACATTTACGACTAAGTATTACTTAATGAAATACTTATATTATTTCTTTTGTAAAAATCTTTCTTTAGGCAACCATTGTACCATATAATCATTTCAAAATATTAAACAATCAGATAATCAGCTCAACTGCAATGCTTGGGTATAAAATGAAATACAGTCAAACTTGCGTATAACAAGACCACAGCGTCTGACACAGTTTTCCGAATATATCCGTGATGAGTTAGATTAGGTTTTCATTAATTGTTAATAACTTGATAAATACATAAAATATTACCATCAAAATAAGTGTGGACACATTATATTAAACATTATTTTGTACACATACATTTGTAATACTCAATTATATTGGGAAAATTAAAGGTGCCCTAATGCAGGCTTAATCGAATTTTTTTTAAATAGAATCTTGTCGTTAATTGGGCTATAATCTAATATATTCGGTGTTATTCCAAGAGTTGAAGACTACTTAAGAAATTATGAAGGGCTGCAGTATTCCATCCGATACCAAATGCTGTACGTAACTTCCTTGAAGGTATGCATTACAACTGTAACGATCTTTATAAAGTGAAAACCTAATCCTTAAATTTCTCAACCTGATAGGAGACATCCAGTCCGTATCTTCGATTTATGTAAAACGTCGTAAATAGATGTGACATTCAAACCCACAATCTTCGGTAACGATGCACGTTTCGTTACCTCAACGCTTATATATTAAATCGATGACGTTTGTCACCTGTTAGAACCATGTCAGCATAAGTGTACTTGATATAACCAAGTTCTACTGTATTTTTTATTATATCCAATTAAACTATAAAATGTTCAATATTCAGTTAATTAACGATCAAAAATTTTGTCGATTTAAAAAGTGAGAATTCTATAATTTATTTATTTAATTGTGAAAATTTAATTAAAGTATATATTTCTAGTTGTATTTTATAGATAGGTTTTTTATATTAATATAGATAATAAATTAATAATAATAAATTTAGGTATCGTAAAATCCACTGTTAACTGGTGTATTCTTTTTCAAATTTTTTTTCTGAAAAAAAAAATTGATTTGTTATAATAATTAAAAAAAAGTTATTTTTTAGGTGCCATATTAAAAAAAAGAAGAAATTAAGACTATATATATTTTTTTTGTAATATTTTCTTGCCAATTTAAATCACTTTGAAATGATTTTTAAAAATATGTATCTTTAAAAAAATATTTCATTTAAAATTTGGGTAATTTATCATCCATAAAGGTTGATTCTTTTATAAGTTTATAAGTTTTATAACCCGGCTTTGCCTGGGATAGACTCAAACTCATTCTTTACCCAAATTAATTTTATTCATTCTAAATGTATTTCAATACTTGGATGTATACTATATCTTTAGTCTCTCGTTGGTGATGATATTAAAAGTCGAAAACAACACAGTTGACCTAGAAATAACAGTCAAAATAATGTATGAAAATTTCATGTTGCTGCGATTTACCGTTTCGGAAGAGTTCTTGTGACGGACAGACATACGCATGTTTTTTTTTCTGTTTATGTTATTTCACTAAATCAGTTTTTTATTATTTTTACAGAATTAATTCTTTAGCGGGAAATTGCTGTATTTTTGGTGAATCGAACGCGATTTACTATTAGTATCTCATGCATTTATTTTTTTTATATTATATTTTTTATTATTTTAATATTATTCTAAGTTAAAAGTTGCATTTTTATACTGCAACATAGTCGCATTTATTAACCACCATAAACATTCTGTATATATGAAAATTATAATTAAGAACTACTTAAATTATCCCTTCTTATTATACTTTTTATGTTTAAATGTAAATTTTGTACATTAATACTCAAGGAAAAAAATATTAATAATAGAATTAAGAAATAATTGTTTACATTAATAAATTTCTTTAACAACTTATTAGTTCTTATTTTTGTAACATATCCTGTATTCTGTGTTACAAATTAGTTAACATTTTTTGTGTCACATTGTTGTTAACACTGTCACAATTTGGTCACATTTATTATCACTATAAAATGATTTTTAACATATAATTACAAGTAACAAACTAATTAAAATACTTTTCTGTTATGAAATGTACGATATAGATAATGCAAAAATGCCATTGTTCATAGCTTATTCGGTCATCTTTTATTTTAAATTCTTACAACAGTGACTTATAATCCATTTTTCAATGTTTGTGAATAAAATATATCATTTGTTTTTTCCCACGTCCACTACAGAAGTGTATCATGTAGATCTTCAATATGAAGATGTCTACCATAGAATCGAGTGTATAACTCTTTGCAATGTGAAAATTTATATTAATAGATGGTTTTCTATGTGGTTATGAATTAATAGCTCAAATTTTGCATATGGATCTGTACAGTATAAAAGTCCTCCATAAATAATGCATATAGATTTCCACAATGTGAAGACTATCTGCTACACCTAAATCTATTGAATATCCAGCCCAGTGTCTTTGATTTTTATTTTAAACCTTTATGCATCTCTGGTAACAAAAATTGTATACTTACCACTTAGCTATTGCATGGACATAAATCATTTGATTCATTTCTGAATAATGGCATTTTTTACTATATTTTAACATGTCATTCTAAACAAAATATTTGATTAGAAAATAAATAACAAACTTGATATTCTTAATTTTGAGATTATCTGAAGTATCCATTTTCTTGAATATAGAATATAATTATATATACTTTCACCATTCATTATACAATATAAATAAAAAAATTGTTTTACTGTTGTTAAATAAAACTTGATTAATATTTGTGACATAGCTTCTTAGAAGATTAAAATATATTACAAATAAAAGTCAACACTTGTATTTAAAATTCAATATTAGACAACTGAAAAGTTGATTGGTCTTGCTTAAACATGTAGATTCGCATATTTTATATGCGAGTATTGGGCTGCAGCCTGGCACCGGCACAAACACTTAAAATATCAGGTCATATATGAGTATATGTCATGAATATGTATTATGTATTTGATTAACGCATTTAAGCAAAACCATGATACTTTAGGGTTAGCTATAAAAAGGACCATTAAAATTGAAGTGTAAATGGCGGATGAATGTACAGATCGACTGAATTTGTTTATTTAATATTTTAATTTTTTGATACAGTGCTAAAATAGATACAATTCCTTATGATTTCGATATTGTACGGCGTTTATTTTGGTGTCTATTTTTGTTTTAATCAGGTTAAATCTATATAATGTATTTACACTAGTTTGTAAAAATCTAATAAATATTGTAATTTTTATACATTTTTTTTTTTGATTCAAGATCCATTGTTTATTTAATTGAAATTGATATTTTTTATGATTTTATAACCCTAAATGAAATAGTGATGGAAGATAACTCAAATTAAACGATTCCAGTAATCATTTATGTATGATAACCCTCATGTTTATGTAATTGTTGTGATCATCGCTTTGAACACCAATATTTTTAAATCTCCACAAATATGAGTCGTATAGTTCCTAACTACCATAAGTACACTTGTCAAATTTGAACTAAATATGAGGTTTTAATCTAGTCTCTATTTAACATCATAATCATAGATCGATAAGCTCCCAACGGCAATACAACCTTATAAAAATTTGAAGATTACGAATTAATTATTGTTATCGTAATTGCTCAAAAAATATAACTAAAACAAATATTAAATTTTACTTTAAACATCAGTAATCCAATAAGGAAGCCCACGAAATAAACAATTTCCTAGATTTTTAGTATTTTTTTTTAAATAATATAGGAAAAAGTAACAAACAAAACAATCGATTTGCCAACATTTTACCGAAGTCTACTTATGGTAGATATAAACTAGATGACTCATATATTTTAATATATTTTTTATCCTTTTGAATGCTGAACAATGATATCGCTGAAAACAACACAAGCCGCATTGATTGGTGAATTCAAATTTTGAATTTGACCATTAGACTGCTTGAAATCGGTTAAAGTCAATACCATGAATGAATCATCCTTACTAAACAACCAAGTATGACGGTATACTCCTGAACATTTTGACAAATGTTTATTCCGCAGTATTACACCGACAATAAGTTGTTCATGACAACAACGTGAGATGCTAACAATGACCATTTATTTACCTCTAGTGCTTAATATAAAAGTAATGGCTATATTTTGGTTTATTTAGTATAACATAATGGTACGAGAATAAGTCTTAATATTTCTTACTTCATCCATTCAAATTGTTAAGGCTTCTGTCACTATTGAATTGAAGGTCTATTAAGAAGTGCATTGTCTTTAAATTTGAGATAGTAACATATTGAAAATAAATGGATCTTGATTGAAAGCGAATACATCTCGCAAATGTTTTTTTTTATTTTTCTTTGTATTAACACATTTTTTAAATGTTAATAATGTAACCCGGTATTAGAAAAAAAAATGATCCCCGATGATGTTTTGTAAAGCTGTCGTGACATAATATTTTTGTGTAGAGTTTACACGTAATATATGTGATTTCGTAAAATTGGTTCTCGAAGGACGGTGTAAAAAGAAGAGATGAAAAATTCTCGGAGGAATTAAATTATTTAATAAATGGTATACGTAAAAATATGGAAACTTGTGTTTATATTAATAAATTTTACAGGTTTTTTTAGAAAAAAATATATTGAAATGAAAATATACTTATGTTTCATTTATCCTGCTTATTTTCCCCCACACGTTAAAATTCTCTAGCACTTGTCGGCTTGAGTCCAGGAGTAGGCTGGTAACATACAAATAATAGGCTTAATTTCAGAGCTATTGGTTTGCAGTGCTTGGAGAAAAGAGGTATTTGTTGTCATTTTCTTTCATCATATCGGCTCCGTAAGTGTGGCTTATGTATCTACATCTACACTGAGTGAAAATTTACACTCCAAAAATGTATAGATAAAGAAATTGTGAAAAACGCAATGTGAGGACATATCTTATTATTTTTTATGAGAATCGGTTGTCAGACAATTGCTCAACCCAATAAATAACGAGTCATGCATTTTCAGATTTTTAAGATCCGAAAGATGTGGAAATCGAACCTGCATTCCCTTAATGCGAAGCGGGTATGTTAATTTATATACTACCGAGAAAACATAACACAGTAAATACAAAATTGTGAAAAAATAATATTTCAAAAAGTTGTTGGTTACTAGTTTAGAGATTAGATCAGGGGTTCCAAACCTTTTTGTACTCTAGAGCACATTCTAAAATATCGGTAGGGT
>JAGVSQ010007280.1:0-15486 GCA_022683975.1 Rhyacophila evoluta
TTTAAAATCAATTTCCATCAAGCACCATCAGTCGAAAATATTAATTACATAAAAACAGTTTAAGTGTGAGCTTCGATAATGCATGCAGTAACTAGTCAGCGTATGCATTATCAAATCATGTCAGTCAAAGTACATAATAAAGAATTCACGAATAGTTTAACTAGTTAATATATAATTTCACTCTAAGGTCAATGATTAACATATTCAAAATTTAAGCCAACCTAACCAAAAAAAAATCACATAACTCTGTTTTAGATGTTCATTAATTACCTTAATATTCTATTAGAACTAGATTTTGTAATTATTGAATTTGATTATAACTAAAGATATCATTTCATTTAATTATACTTGTAAATATCAATATGAAATCGGTAGATAATAACGTGATGATTAAAAATTAATTGACAAAATAAATTGATTTGTAACTCATTGTAAGCTAATATTGTAAGCTAAGCTTTATATTAATTTATTCAACTCGCATGTGACTAAAAAAATATGTAATTAAATAATGTATGTAAAAATGTCAACATGCATTTTCGAGGAAAAGTAATCCAATATCTATGAATTTTCTGATCATAAAGCCTTTAGCGTACGATATGTATATATCATATTATGTACCCCTGCATTCATAGAGGAAGTACATCAAATCACTCATCCTGCTTGCACCCACGAGAGTGTGCAGTATGAACCGCAGAACGTACCTCCGACAAACACCTATTCAGCTCCTCTGTACTTCCGCACCGCATTATTATCACGCAAGAATGATTCCATGCTGCCGCTTTCTTCACTCCCGATACACCTGTCCCTGTCGGAGGGCCCTCGCAGGGAAGGTTAGAGGACAGAGGGGAGGATGAGACCTCCCCTGGCGCTTTAATTGTGCCACCCTGGGCGCCATGTTTGTTTTGGTTGTTTCCTGACAGCGGGATGCTGATTGCTGATTCTCTACGCTCTGTTGATGGCATTGGCGTGTCCACTCAAACAGTAAAAGAGGAATTTCAATATTTCTAACAATGTTATGAAAAACTCATTCTTAAGCCTCGATTAAACCACAGGAATGCAGATCTCATTTCACGTATGGTGTTGTAGAGCTTGAATTATTGTATAACCCATACTTATTGTTAAAATAGTGTTTGTTGTCCTTATTTAAAATTTACTTTAAGCCTCTTGGCTGCTAGAATGTTTTTGTAAATCTTAGAACCCAAGAACCAAAGAACCGTTCATAGTTAATCTTTATATTAATTACAAATTACTGTATTCTTATTAAACATTATCTTTTATATTAATTTTGCATAATATTTCAAAAGCTCTAGACACCAAGACGAAGACAATCGTTGTTTGGCAGTTATAGGGTTTTAATAGACAAATACTTTTGAAATTAACTGTGCGTATTTTTGATTTACTATTATTATTTAAATTTATATTTAAATAACATTTTAACTTGACTTAAAATGACGTATTTTGTGCTAGTAGATGAATTTTATAAGCCGCCATTTCGTACAGCTAATGATTATAAAAAAACACGTACACTAATTTTGCCACTTCCATATTTTTAAGATAAACAATAAAAAATTTTGATATTACGTGTCATAATAATTTTAAAACGCCACTGACTAAAACATGACCCCACTTCAGTAACTTCACTTACTAATCGAGCTTTATCTGCTGCGGTGTGAGCTTTTGGACGTGGCTGGATTCTGCTGTGATTAATACCTGCCTCTTTTCAACGCTAACATTGTTTACAAAATATATTTACCCAATAAATATAAACAAATTACATCGACCGTTGTTCAAACCATTTGTAGTGAGTAGTGACTATAAGACCCACAGTCAAAGCGTGAACAAACATTCATTAGTTTTCATACAATATTTGAAGTAGTATAGATACTTCACTAAAGTTTTGTTTACACAACGATTTTTTTTAATAAATCTTATTTAATATTATTTAATCCATGATTTTTGGATAAAAACTTTGGTTAGTTGAATTATTAAAAAACAATGATTCCATTTTTTAAGTATTCCTTCAATTTATTGTAGATTTTACTGTTAATATTCAATTTGAAAAATCCTACGAGGTTACAAGTGAAAAAATTAAACATGAGGATCGTGGACAATATTTTAAGGGTTTCAAGTATTAATTAATACATTATTGATCATTTTTCTCCAACATATATGGCAAATAGATCTTTAAAATGAGAAGAGATTACTTTTTGCAGATTGATATCAACCAAATTTTTAACTCATGGTCATTTAATTAAGGCATACCAATAGAAACTGCATTTGAAAAAGTTTACAACATATAATAAATATGAAATTGAAACTTTTAAATTATAAAAGAATTTGAATGAACGTGAACCATAGAACCGACAAATTTGTATACATTACTTGCAAATCTAAAACATGTTATTAACTCTGTTATTCCCAAAACTGGAAATCGTCTTAGCTATTATTAATGTTTTAGTGTTTCACTGAGCATTAAATGTCGTTTTTAACTTCCTGCAACGCCTAAAAATACTGTACACATAAATGTATTCAACGGAGTTACGGGATGCAGGTATGACCTGGGAGGATGCAAGAATATTGCCGGACGACAGCAATTTGCTCCACTTAAAAAGAAAAAAAATGAAGAAAAATAATGTTGTTTGGCTTATTTGTGTATAGTACTCATCAAAACGTGAACAGTACTGAATATATGTTTTGTAATTGAACGTTCCATTAGTGTTTTCTTCAAGGGATTTTTCGCTTCTAAAAACACATATTTAAGCCATTTACGATGATTATATTTAAACGTTTGAGTTTCGTAAAGTTTTATATAGCTGAATTGACAAGATACTTACTATGAGTATCAAAAAATGTTCACCGTGTCTGTTAGTTAAAGTTTTTTTCATACACCGGTAGCCCAACATTTATTGTATCAGCAAATATTTAGTATAACTGTATATATTAACTTTTTTGCACTCAAGAAATTCTAAAAAAAACCATACACGTTTAATGTATTTATCTTTAAAGAATCTACGAATTGTCAATCAAACCAACTTACCTACATTAACAATACGTCGAAACGATCTACCGCAGAATAAACCCGATGACTTTTGAGCTGACCAAATTCCAATGTACATCCATCAAGATTGATATGAAATGAGAAAAGTAGAGACTTAGAGGTCAAAAAGGTCATTGAGATACATATACTAGCTTCGGAGGCAGTGCGCAGGTCCGGAAAGGCAAACAATAGAGGGTTTACTACTCCGAAGACAGGCCTAGATAGATAGGTAACCCGTGATCACCAAACTTAATACTTGCCAACTCTTAACAGTCACGTATTACAGCAAAACAGCTGATATTTCCCCATTTAAATGACGTGTTGATTTAAATTATTCGTTGTATCGATTTATTTTCAATACTTAGTTTACTTAATAAATTATTACTTAGAACCGTCTGTATTAAATTGATAATGACTTTAAAACTATTTATAATTACATGCAGTTAAGCAGAAGACGTTCAAGTCACATATTATTTTATTGCAGATAATGTTTTGAATACTTTAATATGACCAAGACACCCAATCAAAAATATACACACAGTAGAAATAATCGGTGTTTTTTCTAACTCACATACTAAAAATTTATTAACTAACGTGATTGGAATGGATTTGAAGATTAAATATGAGGATATTTAATTACAAATAACTTTTTGACACAATCCTATTCTAAGTTATAATAATTATCATAATGTCACTTTCAAACATTTTTTAATAAAGAAACGTATATACTGTTGTATCGTATGATATAGACATATATTTTTTATTTATAAACAAAGTATTCACTAAATATAACCAATTTCAAGGTATTATGGTCAAAGAATAATAAAATATTAGTAAAAATTCAAACACAAACGATAAAAATATTAATAACTTTAAGAGTAGTACGTTTTTCAATAATCTAATAATCAGAAAATATGTATTATCTGCCATGTAAATATTTAAATTTCATTTTACAATCTTATTAGTATAAAATTCATTATAAATATTAATTTGTTCCTTTAAAATTTCGATACTGTTTTTCCCTTGATTGTTTCTATATGGCTTGGTCGTCTTGTACTTAACTACATCAAATTTATCATTGCATAATAAACTTACCTATATTGAAAAAAAACATTACAAATAGTCCTAAAAACTATTCAACAAATATCGTTAAATCCATCTCTTTTATTCTTGCAGTTAGTAAGCTACATTTTTTTGTGGGTTAAATAGTTGAACTTTTACTCATTGTGACATATTGTGATAATCGTTAGAAGGAAAGACTAATTTTAATACAAAATTATAATTTTATTTGTACATCTATTGGCAATATTTAATTAAATATATCATGTTCAAAATTCTTTGATGCAATCCAATATCAATAAAGCCCTTTAAAAACACCTGTCACACTTATTTATAATAAAATGAAAAATATCCTAATCGAATTATCGATATATATTACATCGCCAATATTGCATCGACATGTAACTCGATTTTTTGGTTTTAGCTACTCTTTAATTTATACACTACTAATAAACGTATGTATAAGAAAAAATGTGCCAATGATACCAGAGATTCTAAGAAAATAAAAGTATACTTAAGCCAATAAATCAAGTTACGTGTTCCTATAATATCGGCGACGAATGTAATATTATCAATGATCTATATATAGTCTACCATGAATTCCGTCAAATGTAGTTCAATTCCAAATTATCAGTTGTATGTTTGAATTGCTGACCTTATTTTATATTTTGATTTAATATTGTTATGCTTGAAGTGTTTGAGTGAGGTGAAAAGTTTGTGAGAAGATGGAGAATAATAAAAAAAATATATGTATAATTTATACGTACAAAGATTTTCATTAAAATATTGACACGTTTTAATTTACGACGGTCAAAACATCACACCATTTTGCATACGTTTTAACATAAAGTAATGACTTGTGCTTTAATATATTGTATCTCCAAAAAGCTAATGTAATATTCTTTTCATTTTTTACAGATAACCAAACTGAAGATTGACAGTAATCCGTTCGCAAAAGGATTCAGGGACTCCTCAAGACTGACAGAATTCGAGAGGTAGATTTTATAATTTATTCCCATACCCATTAAAGATATTCAGTTGTAGATGCCCACTATTTTTTTTTAATATTCAGTTTGTATTTATGGTAAATGTTAATATTTTACAAGAAACTAACACAGAAAGAGTGGTTCATAATATTTTAATAACAGTTCTATGGAGTAAAACAAAATGTGTTTATATTTATTGCCAAATATACAGAGTATTTAATCTATTTATTGTATTATACATTAAACGTGTAGTAAGATTACCCGTAATTATTATACTGTTTTAAAATGAAATTTATCCAAGTAAATGCTGAATAGATTAGTAAAGAAATATTCGATAATATTATACATGACAAAAGCTTCAAATCTTTCGGACACCATAGTTAGTCGTTAATGCACAAGGTTTTAATTGCATAAGTTTGAGGTTACCACCCAATACCAGAATTCCATGTTATATTCAGTAATATATCAAAGCTTTTCAAGATAGTCACATGAATACCGCGCTTAAAAACTAAATCACATGACTCATACAGGAATCCGTCTAAGCAATTTTTTACGTGTAAAAATAAACACAAATAGTAACAATATTAATTACTCTGACAAATTATAGCAGTTTATTGCATTTGAATTGCATCCGAAGTTATACAATATATTTGTAAAAAAATATATCGGTATATGACACATTCGAGATTTTATCCCCTTCAGTTCATCTTGAGTCTAAAAGTGTTAAAAGTAAGGATTGTAATACATTTTTCTGATCTTACTTAGTTGTATCAGACAAGTCTGCACCGTGCTAGTGTGCAGATACGTTTTTATAAGAAAACTAAATTAACACTCTAGTATTTTCTACGTGCTATAATATTAGAAAATTAAAAAAAGAAAACGACATGGAAACACAATATAAGATATTTGCAAATATATTTTTTTCACAAGAACACCTGCCATCTATTATACAGCACTGTTAATCAAATCACCGTTGTCCTATAAATTGAGCCACTCACTATAATTTCACGTCAAATAAGTCTCTTTCTAAAACTCGTCCATTTACTGTGTTATAATTTCTATAAAGTACGGGATTTAAATTGTTAATTGTATTATTTGGTTACGAAAATCTAATGTCAATGGACTTTACGTCTTAGAGATAACGCACAACCCGATATGTAGTTTTTATCTGTTATCACTGTTCATGCGTATTCAAAGTATATATGTCATATTAATTTCCACAAAACTAGCGGCCAAATTTTCATATTTGATCGGAATTTGTTTGTTTGTTAGTATTTTTTGAATCCCATTTTATTATACTAGGTAAATAAGTATGACCGAGTGTGAATGTGTGTGTGTTAAATTTAATATGCCGTGGTTGGCCAATCCACCAATAAGAAAGACAAGCTGTAGGAAAATTTCAGTTTTTTTTCAAGTGAAAGCTACATGCAGTCGTATCGTCCTTGGTGGCAGAGCCCGCTGGGGCCTCCTCACGCCGCGGGTCCTTGGTTCGACTCTCCCCCTGGCCACCCTAAGTAAGAATCTCCTTCATTATCCCTGATATTTTCATTAATTCTATCCTTGTTTATATTCAACCCTATTAACCCGTAAATTACTTGCTTAACATATATGCGAACAAGAACCACCAAGGACGCTTTTTGTTATAATATGAACGGTATAATATACTTTTTAATGTAGGAATAATACACGTGATAGATTGATGTAAGAATGATTCTTAGAAATCTTATTATTTTCATACAAACTGATTAATTAACTAAGTAAGCATTTTCATGGTAAAACTACATTTGATCATAGAAATATGATTTCATACAAAATGATACTTCAGCTTTGAACAGCATAGACTTTTAATATACTGTAATTTCAATTCTATTTACAATATCAAATTTCTGATTGCTATTACAAAATGTATTGTTTAAAAAATGAGCAACAATCAATATAGCTATCAAAAATCTTTCCCAAGATTCTTTTTAAAGTGAAATATAAAACAGATATATGAAATAGCTATCAACATGTATAACATTAATGAATAATTTAATTGAAACAAAATATGAAAAGCACCAATTTGACGCTTACTAAATTAATTATATTAAATGGTGATATCTCCATTTCAGATATTTAAATTACTATCACACGAAATTATATACATGCTAGTCATATTAATATGCTTTGTTCTCATAATATATGCACACGTATAAGGACACAGTTATAGTACTCAACTATATTAGCTCTTGATAGTAATTTGATATTTTCTAGTACTAAGAAAGCTTTGATTTTCAAATTTTTTCTAATAAAAGCTGACTAAACGTTTTTTTTATTTAACGTGTAACGTATAATGATGTTTAATCATGTTTTTCTTTACTTTCAGAGAGACGATGGAATCAATGTTAGCTGAACAGCAATATCTTCGCGCTCCTCTTCGCCCTTTCGAGCTAGATAACCACAACAACAACTTAACATTAGAAGAAAAAGCCCTTTTGGCTGCACGATCTCAACTATTCCTCAGAGCTGCTGCAGCGGCAGCCGGACCATACGCACCCCTCGTAGCTCCTGGTCTACCAGGATTATACGGTCTCCCACCAGGAGCTGGTGCATTATGGGGTCAATGGGCATGCTTAGCAGCTCACCAGTTGCCGAGGCCACTTTACCCGCCGCTTCCTCCGCCGCTGTCAGCTCCGTTAAGATATTCGCCGTATCCGGCACCGCGGCGGTCGTCCCCGGCACCATCCTCCCACACGGCGTCGCACGCGTCACCCGTATCACCGGCGTCGTCACCCGATCACCGCGATATGCCACCGCATAGTCCCACATAGGACTACATAAAAGCATTGCTTGCTAATCGCTTACATTAAAACCATTTCACTTTGAACTGTAGTGAACATCAAATATTTGTGATATCATTTTGAAACATTATTAAAATCTTATAAAAACGTTCAATTAAAACAAATTCGTTGTGAAATTACATCGGTGATATACTTAACTGTCATAAATAAATAAACATTAAGGATAAAGTCACCAATTTAATTTATTTTACAGCGTGATTTATTATCTGTGTTAGTTCCTTTTAGTGTGAATAAGTGGCGTATAGTGACAGTAAAAAATAATAAAAATATACATTTTGCTATTCGGCTGTGGAGATAATATACTGAGACTTATTTTGATCGGTTTGAAATATATGAAAACATTTTTCAAAACGACGATGTGATTATTTTCGTGTAAATTATTACGCTAAATGGTATGTGTGATGTATTCAATAATAAATGTAAATAATATTTAAACAATACAGCGAGCTATGATGTATTTGCTTAAAATAACCACAGTTCTAATGTAATACAATAATTACGAAGCAGAATATCTCGAGTTGGTGTTTTATGAATCAGTATTAAGATCGTTTTTCGTGATATAAATTTTAATAATTATTTAATATAGCGACAAGTACACTAGGCTGAAAGAGTGCTTTACATTTTTTATGTACCTAATCACATTTAGACATATTAGTAGTTGAAGTGTGTATAAATCAATTCATTTATTTATAACAAATACTGTCGCGTGTATTCGTACATACTGTATTGTTATATATATATATTTAAAGTATTACAAAAATGTATCATATCTATTTATTTAAATTAACAATATAATATAAAAAACATACAAAAGTATTTGTATGTTGCTAAAATGGACAGAGCCAAATGAGAACATTCAAAATTTCATCAATATCAACGATAATACAAAAACACTTAACAGTTTATATTTAAAACAGTTTTAAAAACATCCATGTTTTATTTTGTTACAAATTTCCATAAATATTTTACTCCTTATTTATGACACTTGTGGTTGGTTATACAATTTTGATATTTTTCTCTTTTGATATCTTTCTGTTGATATTGTTGTGATTTACAGCATATTACTTATTAAATTTGACACTGTATTATTTTCGAATTATTTGAGTACTTATTTTTGATTTTTTTTTTATTTATTAATATAATGTGACCAGTTTTTGATTAAATTTTGCTTAATTTTGTGTGCATTAGTGGTTATTGGATACTAATTTATACAATTTTGTGTTGTGTAAAAATCCTTTAATCGTGATTATCTTATTCAAATATTAAATATTCAAAAGGTAATTTATGTAGTTTCCCTCATTTCATTTTTTTTTAATTAATTGATTTTTTCATCTAATATTTTACATTTAATATACTTCTACAATTCTGAAACACTGAATAATCTAATAACTCACAAAATTTATTAAAATAATATTATATTCGCAATGAAAAACGTACTTCTTACATGTAAATAGTGGCTAAATCTTAAAAAAATATTTGTGTAATCTATTGTAAATATTATTATTTCAAGAAAGTTTAAATTATGTTAAATGCTATATAATTGGTATCAATAAGTAAATATAGAAAGAATTTGTAATTTATAAAAAAAAAACAAATGATTCCTGAATAGATATGTATCGGGTTAGATCCTTTTAGTGTTTTAAAAAGAAAATAAATGTTCGTTATGTATATTATTAGAAAAATGCATTTTTATTTGGCCCAGTATTTTGAGATAAATTAGTCCTGGAAATGAATATCTTAACAGAGGACTTCTCTTGGAATATACTCGTTATCGTTACATGTGTACTGTGACAGAGTTTGCTCCATATAATAAGTAGGCACAATTGTCGAGTAGACATAAAAGATTTTTAAGATAGAAGAAAAAATTTGTTAAGAGATGTCTTCACAATGTGGAAATCTATATACAATTTTAGGATGAAAATTTTCATACCGTGTATGTACATCAACATGTTACACTTTTGCAGAAGAATTAGTTTAAAAAAACCAAATACGAATTGACGATAATTTTTAAATTTAATACAGTTAACCTAAAATAATATATATACGAGTATAATAAAAAGGCTTTATTAGTTTTAATAGATTTGAAAGTAGTCAAGAGAAAATATAACTTGATAGATAGTTTTCATGCGAAACGTGATATTAAAAAAATGAACATAATTATTACTCTTTTGAAATTTTATAAACGAATTTGAGGTGATATTTAAACAATGAATTATGTATCATTTTTACTTCAAGTGCACCTGTAAAGTGTGGAGGTATCTCTATAGTTTTAATAATGACTGGCTGCATACGATACTCGCTAAATTTTCATGTACACATGAGGAACCCTCCATACAGAAATACAATGTCTTCATCCCTTGTCTATGGCTTTGCTGGCAATATTTAATAAGTATTGCTGATAGTTGATGCGAAGACGTATTTTGTTTAACTGTTAATATGATGAAGTTTAGCATTGTTTATAGCGCATCGTTAAGTGGTGCCATAACTTAAAGAAACATGTTATATATAAACATAAATTATTTATTTACACACTGATATCATTATCATAAAATGATCTCACATCACACGATGCAAAAATCGATAAATCACGCCCCTTAATTTAGTCGCGCAGATGTGGCAACATTTTCAAAAGATTCCTTCACAGGAAAAAGATCTAATTATTGTTTTTACTTTTATATACTCGTAATATCTTTCGGCAGTTCATACACATTGCGACCACACATGCGGTGGAAGCAGTGACGTGCCGAGTCACGGGTCGATGGTAACAAGCGGATCAAAATATTTTTCCTTGTTCAATTAAGTTTTATTATATGTCTTTTTACAAAATTTAATGAATGCAACATAATTTTAGGGAGAAATATTCGCAGCTGTGTTATCGTTATACATTTGCAAGTGTTTTGAAATTGAAGACATTGGACAAATTTTAAAATTTTTCTCTTGTTTATTTGATTTTTACGAACTTTGTTTGATTAAAAATGCGCCATCGTGAAATCACCGCACTTATCAACTACTCTAAGATATAAACTTTCCATTTAATAACCCCTGTCTACCCATGTATAAATATAATACATCAGGTTATATTAGGTTGGGTTCATTTAATCGCATACTTTTAATTGAATATTGATTGTTCTTTTTTGTTTCTTATGAGGAATATTTAAGATATATTTATGCAATTGAAGATGAATCACTTAAAATATGTACACATTAAATAAAAAATAAAGCTTAAAGTTATCACTTATATATATGAAAAAAAAAAATACACTTTATCTATCCAAATAGAAAATAAATTCATCATGTTAATAATATAGTGAATTCAATATACCGATATTAAAGATGTGGTCTATGTCCAGAAATTGAAAAAAAAGTTAAAACTTAGATGAAAATGTATGCACAAAAATAGTTGATTTGAAATATTTTTATATTATCAATTAATTCTTAGATAGTGTGATAGTAATGCACTAAAATATGAGTCACTCTATGCAATAAATATATTTACTAACGCGTACTATAGTAAAGATTTTATATTTACAATTTTATAATCACAATTTAAATCAAAGACATTCCTTAACAAATATCTGATGGTGTCTTGCAATGTATGCACATTTAAACGTATACGTGTATGATACTCTTTGTTGATTTACATTTCGTACATATTTTATATTTGCTAATATTTTAATTTTATAATGTGATTATATTGGTTTTATGGAGGCCACTGGAGCATTCGTCGTCTGCAAGTTATAAATTCATTAGTGAGCCAACATAGTTGTTACGAAGAACGAAAACTCATTTGCGATGTTAAAATGAATAGCGACTTTTCTCATGAAGCTTACGTAGGTTCATTAAATCTTATATATTTAAAAATATATATTATACTGTTGATATAATATGATTGTAATGATGTATGAATCAGAAGTATCATATTGTGAAAAAAGATATACTTAATGTCAGTTTTATTATTATAATATATTATGACTGAAATATGGCGAGGTAGAGGATTGTTAAACACTCACGAGTTTTGATGCCAGTGGTCTCAGGTTTAAATCTCAGGACTGTATAAGATATTTAGATAGAAGATAACGTATATCAGTAGGACCGGATGCATAATAGATTGAGATCAGTTAATAATCAAAATTACAAATATTTAACGTTAAATTTTCTCATTGTAGAGTTGTATAGGCTCCATATTTAGAGCAGAATATGTAAATATTTTATGATTTAAATAATGCTTAGATATTTTTCTAGAGTAGTCATAGGTTTATAGACATGCTGGTATATGATTATACAGTATAACATCAATATAATGCAGGTGAGGAGGTATTCGTTAAAGCCAAAAATCCGTTATATACAAATCGGTTTTCTGGATTCATTTTATTATTATTGTTAGATTCAAGAACATAATCAAGTTTTGTTGGTACTTTAGAAGTGCGGTTTTTTTTAAAATGAACAGGATAATGTAGCAAAAATGTTATCAAATTTTCCAAGACAATAACTTCATCCACTTTTTCACTGCGATTTCGTCGTTACAATACTCATGGCCACCTTCATCTACTTCTAGCCACTGTAAAATAATTTCTTCGGCTACTTCTTCTCGAGCATTATTCTGTTTTGTTCTAGAGAAATCAGGAATTTCTGAGCCTACTAAATCTATGTCTGCATCTTGGCTATCAAACAATAATTTCTTTTTCTTTTTACAGTTTACCTTCATTCTGGATATTTTTTCCATTAAACAATCAAATCTCGCTATAGAAAATACCCACATAACAAAGTTTCTAGTATAACAAACATATTGGCGGGCCAGAAAAAGGATATACCTGTATTATATTTTTTTATAACGAAATTACAATATAACGATAGTCTCACGAGTTTTGATATAACGGGATTTGACTCTATCAATGTCCGTTATCTCTATCAATTATATCAAGGTTTTACTGAAATTAATTAAATTACATTCTAATTTATCAACTATTATATTTACAATAAATAAAATTGAAATTCAATATTATCAAATAAACAAAAACAGATTCCGATATAATTAATTATAATTGATTTTAAGCTCAATAAATTCAATTTAGCACTGATTTAATGACATCAATAAATTTGAGTAAATGTTGTGTTGCAGAGTGAATAGTATTTTCGGGTAGATCGCCCCTTAGTAGATTTGGCTTGGATACAAAAATGATTACCCCAATGGGGTAGTTGTATTACAAGCGGGTGTAATATCTTTATAAATTGACTCTCAGCGCATTATTTCACGCACAGTTCACCCGCCTTATTAAGAAGAGGAGACCAAATGGTACATTTTTGTTATGCTCCAGATATACTGGCACTTATTTTAGTGAGAAAATATTTTATACACAAATTGTATGATAAAAATATTTCATTCAATACTTATCAGACAATGTTAATGTATACATATTAAAAAGTCACCACGGTAGACGAGAGGTTAGCGTACGCGCATTTTATCTGCGGAATGCAAGCTCGATTCCCACATCAGCCGGATTTTTAAAAGGCTGGATATTTAATGGGTTAATCAATAGGCTGACAACCAATCCACGTAAAAACATTTGTAAAAAAACACTATGGAAATTCACATATAATATTTCTGTAGTGGTCATATTCACGCCGTTCAAATCTGTATGCCCCACTTACGGCAGACATTGTAAAAAATACTTGCACAAGATTCTAGAAACATCTTTTTTTCGGTGTAATTGCACAAATTAACTTCATTCCTTTTCAGCGTGTAAGATATTAATTGCAAACAAACAAACTGCAATAGCCAATGCGTACTTTGTAAAAAAATATATATATGAGCTTTTTCGGCAGCGAACACAATTGAATAAATTTCGCTATTTTTATTGAAATGGCAAATGATTGCGAATATATATCGAAAAAATTCAGTAGTAAAGGGATGATATAAGGGGTGCTTAAAGAATAGCTTAAATCAGATTGTTATTGTTAAGTGTGACAGCGGACAAGTGTCATAGGGGATAGGATGGTTAGCTTAGCATAATAGGAAAATTCGCTGGTATTTTTACGCATGGCGTTCTTATATTATTAAATAAAAACATTAAATTTAATTTATTAAATCAATTTAAATTATAATTTGTTTAATGATCGAATTTAGTTACATTATATTAACAAATTTAATTAATCCTTATTTTAAAGTGCTTTAAATTATCTAAAAATACTGTTAACAAACACTTCAAGACTAGTATTTTATATTGCTTAAGTTGTTTGTTTTTCACACAAAAACGAATATGATTTGTTTCATTTTGAATGCTGATATTCACATGTTGCCACAATGTGAAAAGTTGTCTTTATTAATTTCAGAAATACTAGGTATCGATCAATCATTCAACCTAAATGACTTCGTAGACTTAAGTTTGTATGCAAATGCAGATTCAGACCCACAATATTAATTTTAGAATGCTTGTATTTACCATCTCGATAACTAAAGCCTCTGAATTTAAAAAAAAAACTTTACTTTGGATGAATTTATTAATTAAAAATATATTTCAAGATTTTGATTTAATTATCCAACACTTTAATAACCATTATATATTTGAGATAAAAGCACAGCAGATAGTAGAATTTAATGTAAAAAAGTTCGTGGTAACATTCACACAATCATTATTTGCAAGCTTTCATCCCACCGTGAATATCCACAGAACAAACAAGCAATTTTGTCTCGACAAATTGCATCAAACACAAGGGACCGGCGTATGTATTTTCGTAGCGGCGGCTAACTTAGACATCTCAACAACCCTCCTAGGGTGAGTTTCAGTTAAGGGTAGGTCCCGCACTACCTCCCGAGAGGGTGTGATTCCATCAAATTACCCGCCGCGTGGCTGCATTACCCCGACGCAAATTCGCCTCAGCCCTCTCTGTGAATACCCCCTACCAATGTGTCGCATAATTCACTTGATATAGTGACTAGTATTAACCTTGCACAATGTTATAAAGCAATAAATCACCTGACACTTGATAAGTTAATCGTGACATAAGATTATCATTTTGTAAAAAAATATTTGATTCAATGTAATTAGGGACATATGTATTGTCAAGTACTCCTTCAATGTTTAGTCAAAATGGGACGAAAACATTATGCAAACCATGTCTTAAAGATGAAACATACACATTTTATCCCAAGATTTTACACTTTAAAAAACCACAAGATAAAATGGCAATTCGAAACTGGCATGGTTTGACTGTATAGATAAGGACATAGCATCCTTAAATCCAAAAGTGTATATGGAGCTTACTGCAGATAAACGGAAATGACGATATTTTCTTGAAATATATTGTAGTGCCGATAAAAATCAATCAAATATATTAGTATATCAGCTTATTTTTACTACTGAGATTTCTTTAAATATTTATCTAGCAAATATACCATAATATTATTAAAAGATATACATAGAGCGTTGTGAGTTATTATGGTGGCAAGAAGAAGGAGACGGCTAAAAGAGGTTGCTACTGTAAATCAGGAATTTATTTATTTATTATATCTTGTAACATTACAAATTACAAGTTTAATACGTTAACAACACGATATACATATAGC
>JAGVSQ010007281.1:0-15486 GCA_022683975.1 Rhyacophila evoluta
AGACAATTACTCAACCTAATGGGCATCCAGTCCTGCATTTTCAGATTTTTAAAATCCAACCAGATAGGTAATCAAACCCGCATTCCCCGGATTGTTAAGCACGTACGCTACCAACTACGCTAACCGGGGAGACAAAAACTAAACTGTTAAAAATAGTACCCTTTAGAGATTCCGTTACATACTACTTTTGACAAACGTTCAAGATATCGCAAAGTAAACGAATTGATGCTGCCAACAAGGTGGACTGACCTACCCATCTATTACTCACTGTAATGATATCGTGAGAGAAATTCGCGATGTTATAATCACACGCCACTTTGTTGAATAAATAATGTCATTATCGTTAGGTAGAGGGATGTTTGATGTTCATGATATATTTCTGAAATTACGCGATCATTTTTGATGTGAAACCTTTCATATTTAAAAACAGTATCGAAATAAAGAATACAGATTTTTTCTCGGAGTATATTGATGTATTTATTTCCTTACTTCATATGACACGTGTGACAGATAACGACATATTTCACATCATCTAATTATATTGAAATTGAAAAATATTAGTAGTAAATACCACGTAGATTGTTCCACAAATTTCATAAATGCATAAATAAGTGATATTATGTACAGTTGACATACATAATTAATAACATTATTTATGAGAAGCTAATGATCAATCTGTTATCACAAAATGTTGGTTAATTTAATTTTAATAACGTGATTTTCTATTACAATACTTATCACACGAAATTATCTGATGCAAAATATATTATGCTGTGAAGCATTTGATTTTAATTTAATTAAAATAAATATAAAAAACTTACCTATTGTAAGTAAATACCTAATAGGTATAACAACTAGCTGTCAATTATTGGCGAGAGCAATTTGTCAATAAGAGGGTGGACACAAATTGATTGTGATACTCTTTATTTCGAGCGAGCATGGTTAAAAAATATTAATCGAATTTATATTTTTCTTTAGTACGTACTTTATAGTATATGTTACACAGTATACCCATGTTTGAATATGTTTGAAATCAGTTCTATGTGTACGTGTAAAATTAATGTACATAAAGGATTGCAGTACCGGATTAGTCTGGTATTTAAAAATATTTGAAAAATAAAATTGTAATTAAATAATTACTCATGTCAATTATTGTAAAATTGAATAATAATTTTACTGAATCCATCAGAACTATTGATGATTACGCGTTTTAGTCTAATGCAAGAAATGTCTAATAGTGACTTTTACTGACTGATTGATAACCAATTCCTGTGAAAATATATTACGTATTCTCTATTAATATAAATGAATGTTATATTTCCATATGGTATTAATATTTTTGACTGATGGGAATTGGTTTTGAATTCTAAATTATTTAAAACTGGTAAACTTCCAAATATGAATATGTGGAAGATTACCAGTTTTAAATAATTTATAATTTTATATATTACGTTATTTTTGATCATGTTCTTTGCGTTAGTGGAGCATATGGGTCTACATAGTTTGAAGATGTCTGCTACGAAAATTAAACTTAGCTGCTAGATAATTGCCCAACCCGATGGGTATCTAGACTTAACTTTTAGATTTGTTCAAATCCAGTATATGTGGGAACCGAACACGCTCTATCCGGGTGCGAGGTGAGAATGTGCAAAGAGACAAATACATCTTTAGCAATATATGTTTTTATATTTGAAATCTATGCGTAGATCATAGAAAAACATCGTTTGATTCTACAATACATTTACAAACACATACTCCACTCTCCCTACATTCAAAATACACAAGCGTTCTAGGCTGTTAATTATTCTCTGTGGTAAATAAATAAAGCAGTTATTCTATTGGTGATATACTATTTTATCAAATAAAGGAATTTAGAAACACTATGGCGGCCCTGTAATATAGTAAATTGTAGCTGATATGAACAGGATGATATTGTTAACTCTCCTCGTCCAATATTGAAAATATAAAATAATACAGGCAGGCGTCTCTTGGTTCATCTATTGTGAAGCAATAAAGTTTATATTATTGCTATTATAAAATAAATAAATACATCTGGTAATGAATATGTATTTTAGAACATTTGTTTATTTTTTATATACTATATAATGGTGCTTAAGATTAACATTTAATGATATTTATTTTATTCAATATGTTTTAAAATTTAAATTTCCAAAAATTTGGCTATTTTATGTACTCAGGGCAGAAAATTTATCCACTCAAATTGCACGTGTCTAAATTATGTGTAACTGTTTATTGATACTCGATATTCTCCATAATATATATAATTTAAATTAAATTACGTAAAAAATATTACTTCATGAAAATTCACAAAGAATAAATATTCTTGAATTATAATATATTGGTTTTGTAAAAGCTTGGCTTAAAAAAAAGAAATTGTAGTATCATGAAATATTACATTAGTTTAATTCGATTACATATTTTTAATTATGTATGTAATCTTTATATTTCATATTTATTATGTGTACAAATATAATAGTGAACCTTTCAGTTATCGGAATTTGATCCGAAGATACTAAAGTTTCATGTGTGTGGTAATAATTTATCTATCTAACATGTCCGTTCTCAAAGTGGGGTATATAGACCTACACGTTGTGAAGATATCCATTTCAAGAGTGGAGTATTTAGGTTTCCGCAATGTTAAGACGTTGTGACACTATAATAATTTATTTTTTTGTGAGAAAATTACGAATTTACTCGTAGAAATGATATCATGATAAATGATATTATAAACATATTTAAAAAAGAATGCACCAATAGCATTTTCATAGTATAAAAAATAATGCTTTATTTATGATGGAACTGCTTTAAAAAAGTCTTTTCATTGTGAGATTTAAATAAAATTAAACAAATTGTTACACAATATTTATCATACCTTTAAATCTCTTGGTAAAACGATTGTAAACATTAATATAGCACAGTATCTGATGGAAAGCGTGAATTGTATTTTGTGATTCTACTCTGGGAATTGTAAAGTAATACATTTCAGTGTAAGGAAAGGTTTGCTCAGTCGAGGTGAAGTGTGTTGCTCCGATTCACGTGTAAGACTAGGTCAGTGCCTCTCAATTTTTCACACGTGACCTTAGGTTTAATTTAAAACATAGCACGACAAAATGAATAATGAGTTGACGGTTTTTACTAACAATATTTTAAGCTTAATTGTTATAACTGTAAGCTATTTTTGAGAATACTTATCATTGTGATATGACATTATGTTTCTATTGATTATTTAGAATATGTACAAAAAGAATGTTAACGAAAATATCTACATTATGCTTTACACTATTTGATTATATTATTAAACTTTTCAACGATTTGCACTACGGGCAAATTTTTAGTACTCTAGTACAATTATGTACATTTTTACAATAATCATACTTAGTAATAATGGAAGATTTAATGAATATGCCGCGTTTTATTGTATATATTAGAAAATATTGGAAAGATATACAAATTAACCAATATCCTCACGGTGCGTTTTTGTTAAAATATTGCTGGTATGAAACCACAATAATCACAACGACTTTAAGATTAACTTTAAACTTAGATTTATAATCATCGCACTGAAATTATATTATAGAATAGTTGAAATAAGTGCTTGAATTTTTTCACAATGTTTGTTCCAAAAGTAAAGCATATAGATGTTAATGGTGTAAAGATCCCGGAAGTAATCACGCCAGAAATGGAATAGTCAAGGTTTGTTTTTAAAGTTCACTTTATCACGGAAACTTGTTGTTAGCCAATTTTTCAGCCCAGTAGACACTGAGACTTCTTTATCCCATTCTTTCTTTATCTATTTTTTACAAAAGTTGAGAGAATTAGGCCCTCTATCTTCAATTCCAAAGCGCGCATGTTAATCATTCAGATACAAGGAATTATTAATATTTCAAGAAATATTTTTATTGGGAGATATACTGAAAGTATCCTTCAATTATTATAAAGTATGTGCATACTTCTACTACTGGTATACGCCAATCTTAATCTTAATCTTGAAACATTTATGGCATTTTAACAAGGGTTACACGTTGCACCTTATACTATGGAAATTAACTAAATAAAACTAATTTAATATCTATGGAAACGTAGATGGTAAATAAAATAAGTTTAAGTGTTTGTTAATTTTATTATAATAAAATCAAATGCCCCCTTTTCATTGTAGTTTGAGAGACACTGAATAAGACCTTGAACTGAGAAGGAAGAGAACGAGTACAAACAAGGCGCAGATTGATTTTTTTTATTATTATTTTTTATTATTATTGTAGCTTTCGCTGTGTTTCAGAGTTCTAACGTCTTGAAAACAAACAGATTTTAAAAATAATAATTACCGTAAGCCTATCTGAAACTTTTACGCTTTTGTATAGATTTGTTCTACATAATTAATATGAATGTAAATATTGGCAGGTGTTTTTTAGGAGAGTTGCATTGTATGATCATTTACACAAAACTTTTTACGGTAGCGATAAAAAAATTTAGTTAAGCGATACAAAATGTTAATAATTTTTTTAACTTTGTAAAATATACTTTGAGCGAAATTTCTGTCTGAATTTTGTGTTGAAAAAATTGTCTAAAAAAGTGTATTTTGTTTTTTTTTTCAAAACGATACAGTTAAAAGTTATAATGTAATAAAAATAACTTATATACGTAAATTGAAAAAAATGGAATTAAAAAAAAACATGAATTACTGACGTCAGCTAAAATGTATTTTTATAAAAAAAAAAATACATAATTCATTTAATAAAACTAGTTTCTTTAACTATTATGTAGCATCTGGAATGAAACTATAATTTATGATAACATTTTGATATCAAGATAACTATGATCGATAATTGAGTCTTACTTTAATCAAATATCAATACATTTTAATTACACTACATATCAAAAATACGAAAACAATACACATATGTAGTTAATTTAAATAACTTAATAAAAAACAAAGTAAGTGGGCTCTTAACTAACGTTAAAGTTTTCCGATTGACCTTTAACGAAGTAATAAATTTGGGGCAAGTAAAATTTTTTTTTATGTAATTGACAATATTAACAAGGTTAGATTATACTATTGAAACCGTCCGATATGGTATTTAAATTCTCGATTCGATGTTCGACATCATAATATTGAATAAAATATTGAAATTCTCTCGATCGATGGTTAAGTGAATAGTTAGAATATAACACTATTAGCACGAACAAAATTACATTCTTTCACATAGTTTGAAATATATACAATACTCGTAGATAAGTGAAACAATATCTAAATAAATATGATGTATGCTGAAATTGTGATAACAATTCATCTATGTACGGTGAAGCTAGCATTCACAAATCTATTGACAATATACAAATAATGAGATTATTTAAAACTGGTAAACTTCCAAATGTGAGATTATAGTAGATCAGATATAGTATGTTAAATGTAGTATGTTATATGTTTGCTCACTGCCCACATATAATGTAGCCCGAAGATGGCGAAAGGCGAAACCCCGTTTGCTAAAAGTGATCTCACATATAGAAGTTTACCAATCTTAAATAATTTAGAATTTAAAATCAATTTCCATCAAGCACCATCAGTAAAATATTAATGAAATAATGAGATTTAATATAATATGTATGTTAACATGCGTTTTTTTATATTTTATTAAAATTTAATACCGATTTAAGTACACGAATTAAGTTTATTATGAAAGTAAATTTAAATGAAAAAATAATAATACAAACTTGTAGAAAAGAGGTAAACATATATATTAATTAATAGTTAATCTTTGATTTATTCTTCGTAGAGTATTCTTAATAAAAAATATTTTTCTTCTTGTACGATGTCTTCTCTCAAAGTGGAGCATACGAATTTACAGTATAAATAAATACGCTCTGAAAGTGGAGTATATGGATCTCTGCAATGTGAAGACGTCTTGATAGATTATTTTTCACGAGAATTGTTTGTCAGACAATTTTTCAACCCAATGGCATCCAAAAATGCATTTTGAATTTAAAAAAATACGACAGATGTGGAAATCGAACCCGCATTCCTCAGATTGCTAGGCGGACACGCCAACCTCTACGCTACCAGGGAGACACATTTAAATATATACGATTACTTAATGTTTTTATAATAGATTTATAATCGAACAAGCTTATGAGAAAGCATAAATTAACTTTATATATTATTTTTATTATAAGTGTTTAAATCAATTAAAATGAAACATAATAAAACAATAAGAAATAATAGACATGAATGAAATAAAATAACCAAATAAAAGTGAAAGGTTCATAAAACGAAACTATCATTACGAAACGATAATTTTGAAAAAATTACGAACAGTTTTCCTTTACCAGCTGTGAATTTTACCACTTACTTACATGGCTCACACATCAAAGAATTTTCCAGTTAGATTGTAAAACGCGATAGTGATAACTGTAATTTACAACCGGGAAAAAGCCTTATTATTTTTTTGTTAAACGTCTTATCGAAGGAAAAAGCTCTGGTAAGTTAGGTCCGAAGCTTTTAAAAAAATAAAGTAAAATTAATTTGTCCTGGAAAATGTTTTCGAAAGTTTGTAGGGAAACTTTCATTGCCTCTAGACGTGTTGGCCTCGATCAAACAAAGTATTAGACTAAAATGAACAGGGTGAGTTATCATCATGTATATCATATTTTCCATACAATAAAAAGAGTTTAATTTTTCCGTCGAATTGGATTAAATGTAACGAAAAACAAAACGTATGCGTATCCATTTTTTCCAAGATTAAAAAACATTTATTAAAAAAATGCATAACATTAACTATGTCTGAATTAAAGCTAGAGGGCTTATTCTCATTTAATTAGATACATCTAACAGATAGTATCTTAATAGATCAGTAATCAACAAGATTTATTTCCCAAAATATTTCAGATTGTTTATAGAACTACATCATATCTCATTCATCTACCAAGTAGTAGAAAATGTTGATATAATTACTGAAGTCAAATATATTTGTGTTTTCCTGGTAGCGTAGTTGGTAACGTATGCGCATAGCATTCTGGAGAATGCAGGTTCGATTCCTTATCTATAAGATTTAAAAAAAATCAAAAAATGCAGGACTGGATGCCCATTGGGTTGAGCAATTGTATGACAACAATTCTCGTGACAAATAAGCTGTCAAGACGTCTTTGTATTGCGGAAAACCATATACTCAACTTTTGGATTAGATATATTCACACTGTTTAGATATATATGATCCACTTTGGGAGCAAACGTGGTATAAAAACATGTATGTATTTCTTTACGCCATAATAGAGAAAACCAAAGTTAGATTATTGTTATAATGGTATGTATACTAAAAATTTGTAGTATATCATTGCAATCAACAATCAAAATATAATTTAAGGCTTTTCAATTCGGAATCGTATTTTTTTAAATAGAGCATATGTTTCTCCGCTTTGTAAAGATGAGCGCTTCAAAAATGAAATATTTCTGCATTATCAAGATTTAAAGATCAATTTTCCTTTTGGATCTTTTAACTAAACGAAATCGGTAACTATAGATTCAAACCTACATTAGCCGGTTCCAAGCGCGGGGTGCCCCTTTCGACTGTAATTAATAAAAAATATTATATTAACCAAATACTTATTACGCTTACTTGTCTCTTTAGTTTTATAGTGACTCTTAATATTTTTTTTTTCTTGCAATTATTTTATTAAATTTTATATTATGACACTTTACGTTTGTTTTTGTTTCTATAAAACTTTTTTACACCTGCGTCGTTAATATCTTGAAAAGCTGTTTATCAAAAGTTTGTCAAATCGATAATGATAAGCTTTCAAAACTGAAGGCTGTAAGTTTTAAAGTATAACGTAGCGTTAAAATGGGTAAACACTTTTGACAGTATATTTATTTGGTATGTGCACATAATATAATATCGTTTTACGTAGTTAATGATTATTTCTTGAACAGTTTAATATTGTAAATTGAAACTATAAAGTTTTATATCTCGGAGGTATAATTATTTAAAAAAATGGTTAGTTGTAGACAGCATGAAAGTTTCCATACTATATATTTCGTGAATTTATGGATTCCCTGGTGAGTGCTTAAATCAGGTAGTTGAGAGAATCGAATGTGCCAATTGATGCAATGTAATGGAGACATATACATTATTTGAGATTTAATCTACTCAAAATCATTTTAAGCTTCTTTCACATTCTTAATATATAAAATAACTAGCTTTGTTACTAACTAATTTCTGTCAGCGCCGATATACTATTTTTGTTGTAATGTATTTGTCAGCTATAATGTTAACTATCACAACATTAATATAATAGTTTCTATAATAGTTATCAATCTGAAAGTGGTTTTTCCCTCTTATTTCTGACCTAACCTACATGCATTTTAAATCAAAGTGATTTATTATCACCATGTTTATCTAGACGCACCTAGAAAGAAACATATTATTACATGTACAAGACGCAGAATTGGATGTCTAACAATTGATTCTTGTGAAAAATATTTGTTGGCACAAATCTTAACAATACAGAGAATACTGGGTAATTTTATGACTTAAACACATGGTCATCTTCATATTCTTGAGATTTATATATTCCATGCTTAGAACAAAAGAGGAATAAATCACAAATTCTAGAATATGTGACATATCTTTTGATGTTAGTTATCTATCTGCCGGAAAGCATATTAATATATTTAAAAAGCTTAAGAACTGCAATACTAGCAGCAAATATATGACAGTAATTATGTTTAGAATGTATAATCTAAACACCAAATAAAAAATACCTTCGTAAAAAAGTCTATGGTAGCTTTAATAAAATTTTGTATGTATGAATTGTTGACCATATATTTCAGACACGTGTCAACGAGCTTATCAAAAGAGAAAGTAATATATTAAAGCAATACATCTACAATATGTTGTTTTAAAATAATATAATTTCAAGGCAATAATCTATAAGTTATATATTGTATTTGTTATGTTTGCTGATACTGGAATTATGTTTGCTATGAGTTACTCTAAATCGTGTTTACTTAAAAACTTGAACCGTTATGATAAGCTTTCTGGTAAAGCTTTAACTGTATAATGTTTTGTTTGGAATTGGGTCGATCGAATATTTGTTTATTTGTTTGTATTGTTATTTAAAATGTTTATGAATTTAGAGTATATTTGATATTACAATAAATATAGATACCCAAATTGAGTTTTATACGCAAACCTTCATCTTAATTGAAAGTCTCTTTAATGCCACTCTGGCAGGTGAGAGTTGATTAAAAAGTGTTTTCTATTGCTTGGAATTTTGTTATTTTACTTTACAAAACATATTTCACAAAAGGCGTGCCGCGACGAAGGTCGACGAATGAAGGGGATCCGCACCGCTAATGATACTTTTCAAAAGCTTTTCTTTCCAAACGAATACCCTCCATTTAGGGTTATCAAAATTACCAATATACATTTTCGTATTATGATAATTACATTTTATGATAGCATTAAGAAATGCTTTTTAATTAATTTATTTTGTTGTGGCTAAAACTTGTATTGTAAGAAGTATCTAGAAGGAGACAGTATATAATAAAACAAAATGTTTATCAAGTATAACCATACTAATTTTTTATAAGCATACAAGTTAGGTTAAGCAAGTTTAAGCAATATTAAATCAGGTTAAAATTTAATAGGTAAATAGTTGAGAATTTGGTTTTTCTCTTCATAAAGACGCCTGTAAATTTTGGCTCTTGAGAACACGATATGTATACAAAATGGAATGCTTATATTTTCTATACTGCTATTTGAAATAAGATAGTATGTATAAAAAAATTATAAAAGGATTAAAACATAGATATCAATGTAATAGAATATATTAATTGAGATACACAGTATTCAGGTTTGTATCTTTATTTTATCAAATTAACATTATTTTAAATATTTGATATTTCAGAGTACGGCGTAAAAATATACAATTTTATGTATCGATATCCAAAATCCTGGATACACCTGATCAAGACTAGATACTATCCAGTTATATTATAATGACGTGGCAATTGAATGATAAATATATAGCAGAACTTGTAACAAATATAGTTTCGAATTCCGAAAAAAATACAGCGATTTCAGAATTTATATTACGTTATCGGAGCATAAATGAAAGTTATTGATATTATTTTAATTCAATTTAAAATACCGGTGCTGCCAACCCTGACACCACCCCACCGGTATTCGCTCCATCGATTTCATCTTAAGGAGGCTGATGCAGATAAAACGGGCACCTAATGCGATTTCAACAATTGAAAAAAGAGCCAAGGTCAAAATGAATAAACCGCTTTTCTTGGCGTTGCTGTTTGAGTGGCAGGAACAAAAAGGGAGAAATGAGGTGTTGAGAAATTTAGGGTCGTAAAAAAATGTGCGCCCAAAATAAATGAGAGTTCTTCGTTTCGTTTTCCTCTACTAACTGAAACACTAAAATTCATGGCGGTATATACGTTTAAAATAATTTTTGACGATAGTAATAAAACCTTGTATTCAAAATTTCTAAAACTTTTATATTAAATCGAAAGCTCACCAAAGCTGAATCGAGTTTCACAACTAAAATATTTAACTATGAAAACATTTTATAAAGGAACTTATATATATATGTTTTAAATCGATCAAATTGATTATATCACTATTTAAATAATGTATAATATATTTTTAACTTTGAATTGTAATAACGTTAAGGCAGATATTAAATGATTGTTGCTGTAAAATAATCCTCTCAACTCCTGTTAAAATCCTATCTAAGTAAAATAAATAACCTAACCTAACTTCAATTTATCTTTAACGATCTAACCTGGTGGTTGGTGCAGAAAATTTTCATTTCATGAACACACTGATCGTTTTGAACTTAAATCTCAAATGGAAAAAGTAGGTCATTTATGGTTAAATAGATAACAATTGTCATACAATGAAACATGGGATATGTATAAGAAGTCAAAAGGTCATTGTGTTGATGGCATAATCAACCTTTGTGGAAGTTTATTATTGCCATATGCTTTATCATATAAAGAATTAATAAGTCTGTATAAAAATGATTGTTTCGGGCATATTTTACTCTGTAGAAGTTTATACTATACGTTTAGTCAAATAAGCTGAATTTATGTGTCGTAATATTGGAATTAGTAAAATTATCTACTTATTCCTAAAATATTTTTCAAATAAAAAGTCATAAAAATTTATTATTATTTGTAAAAAGTAAGAAAAGGAATAATAGCTTTGGTAATCATCTTGATCTTTATTAAGATCTGCGTAATCATCTTCGAAAGTCTGGAAAATATTTGAAAGGGATATTTAATTTGAGAGGGAAATGTTCGCGTCGAGTCATTTCGTTTGCCAGTGTTCTGGAAATTCGATTACCATGTCAGATGAGAGATTATGTATTGAAGGAAATTCTGAAATACTTAAGATTTTTTCAGAGAAAGCTTTTGACGTGAGGTTTGTAACATTGTATACAATAGAAAAGAGCTTTTGAAAACCTTGTACTTAAAACTTAAAATGTAGTGTATACAACAGAACCGATAAGTGATGAGCTGTATTCGCAACCATAAATCTTCCATTGGATGTATCTCAAAGCTTATAAAGTTCTACAATTACCGATTTGCTATTTTTTAAATAATGAAATTAGTTTATTTGGAATGTATGACTAAAAACTATAAGAAATTATTTAAAAATAGGGACACCCGGAAAGGGAAAGCAAAAAAACTCACTCTCCTATTTTACAAAAAATATGATATAATATAATGGTCAACACACAATTTCTCCCATAGATAATATAACGTATGTTGTAAACAATATCACATCAAATTCATTAAAACTACAGGACTTAGCGTATTTATTAAGTTGGATATATTGTTGCAGCAGAATAATATATAATTCATTAGAAAAAATCGATAATTTTGATAAAAGTAAGGGATAATTTAATGCTGGTATATGAAAGGCTTAGTAAATATAAGAAAATTTAATGCTTTACAATTTTTTTTGTCAATGATTATTATAGTACGGGGTATCAATGACTAGAGCTGTTTTTTGTGTAGAGCTCCGGTGATAAATTGTTGTAGAGGAGAAGGATATATATTTTTTCAAAAAGTCTATATTTTTTAATGCAATTGTGTATGATATATATTCACAAACTAAAATAAATAAAACACGCTCTAAATTCACTATCAACTGATTTAAATGTCAATGCATTTTAAATACGAGAGATTTAGCATGTAATAAAAACAATAAATAAATATATGCTAAAAAAAAAAAAATATTTGTATTTACTTTCAACACTATACTTACTTCAATCGTAATGCCGCCAAGTTTTGTAGTGTATAAAAAGAAAAAAAAATGAGATGACTTGCTTTTGAGTAAAAACATGTCATAGAAAACATAACGTGGCTTCACAATGACAGAATAATGTGCTTTGTGGAAAATTTCTAATATAATCAAAAAGTTCTACGCTTACTAAAAATACGAAGACACTGGTAATATAACATATAAATCTATGCATAGTATTTTGAATTCTACATTATGAAATATTACTCGGAGGTTTTGTTAAAAAAAAATGGCAGAAAAAAGAAATGGGTGATTGAAAAATGTGGTATTGTATTTCGTGTAAAAAAATTTTCATCTTCAACTACTTACTGAAATCAAAAAAAAAATATATAAAATGCAGTTATAAAAAAAATATCATTTCTTTGATGGATTGAGATAGATAAAAAGCTCAAAAACAAAGAAAAATCCACTAAGATGCACTCAATAGATTTAAAAACCATAACAATATTTTGGTTAGGGTTTCCATGTTATCCCATGAGAATTATTCAATAAACCGATAGCAAACGAAGTTGTGATACTTTCCTGGTAGAAACATTGAAAAGCTTTTTCCGAATGATGGATATATATGTTTATTCTTTTCTTTCCAAATTTAGATAAGATATTGTGGGTTATCTAATTAATTGATGTAAGATCTATAATAATAAAATAATAGTAACCAATCATTATGGTTTTGCCTCAAACTTCTGATTGCTCAGTTTTTTATTTGCTAATACGAGTATAGCGTGTGTAATATACCATGCGTCACTTTAAATGGAAGATGTTTTTAAGACAGTTTGAAAATCGATCGAACTGGTCGGTTACTGTGACTTGATTTTTAGGGAAAAAAAATAATCTTAGGGCAAACATAAAGGTTTATTTTCATAACGACTTAATACACACTGTGCTTAATCAATATATACATTATGCATGTAGAGTATGGATATCGAAAATAATTTCTGAAACACTTCAGACACAATTTTATGTTACATACAGTGTATAATACTCATATAGTGGTACTGGATAATGTTGTGGAGGTGAAGGCAAGTAATGGATTTATTAAATTAAATTGCTTTTATACCACGGATCGTAATAACTTAATAAGTTATTGCTATCCAGATTATCACGCATTACGTAAACTAAAAATAAAATGACGTTTATTATATAATGGATTTAGCAGATTTCTTATTTAAAAATGCAATTATATAAAATCTTGCTCTGTTAGCAGAGAAGTTAGCGTATACGCTTTGAAGCCAAAGACTGCGGATGCGGATTGAAGGAAAGACTCACAGTTGCTGAATCAAAAAAAAAAATCTAAAATGCTGGGCTGAATGACTTATAGATATAGATAGTAATAACAAACAATTTTGTATTTAAATCCATATTCACATCTTTATATCTCGAATGGACAAAATATTATTAATAAATAAAATTTTTTGATGAAATGAAGGCAATTTTTTAAATGAAAATTTTAAATTTATTATTGGTACACATGATTGACCACCGGAAATCTGTGTTAAAATCTCAAAACTAATATTTAAAAAATTTAAAAGTGAAGAAATGATTTAAATATAGATGAGCTAGATTGTGAATTCTCGCTGTGTGAAAATTTGATCACTGTAAAGTGGAGTTATACGATATACATAATTTATAAATGGTAATTTGATAAGGCGAAAAATAGTAAACATTTGCGTCATTTTTCATATTGACTAATTTTAACTGATATGCTCAATGTTCAGTGTTGCTTAAGTTTTTTTTTATCATCTCCGCTACGAATTTGGATGTCCGTAATGTGAAAAATATTTTTCACTTAAATTGGTTGTCAAATAAATCTAATGAACATCCAGTCCTGCATTTTCAGATATTTGAAAACCCAGTAGATGTCAAAATCAAGCGATGCGCGCACGCTAATTTCTACGCTACCAAGGAGACAAATAATTATTCTTTACATTTCGAAAAACCACAAAAAATATTTAACCTTTTTGTTATGCGTATAATGATTTTAAATTTTAAAGATATTAACTTCCTAATCTGTAAAAAAAGATGGTAAGATTGCTCGGTAGTAGAAATTGAAAGAGTGTTTGAATATTAAAGTTAACGTTGAAAGTAATAAGTATTTATTGGTTCACGGCTATCATTCAAGCCAAAATATGACAAAGATCTAACAACTTTAAATTATTCACTTGTGACGTATGATTACGGTCCGCTTGAAGCTATCTTCTGTAACCGGATGAATAATATAACAATCACTCAATGATGAAAATCGTGTAACGCTCCTGAGATGTTGGTGTACTTTAGCCTTGGACTTCTGATGTTTCATTTATGGGACGACATCACTTGATTAATTTTTCAAGATTTATTTCGAAATTTTAGATCCACTTATAAAGATTTACCGCTGAATTTATTTTAATATGCCAAGTCATCAAAGAGTAGTGTGTCACCAAAAATTTTCAGAGTGTTATGCAAATTATTAAATGAAGCCCTGAAGCGAATATCTTACATTTAAAGTGTAGTTATTTTTGACACTCTTTCAGTATTTCAAAATTCGTCACTATTTTTTCCTTTGAAAATTCGCTGTTGACTAGTATAACATTACAAAACTGAAAGTTTTCTCTATACTATCCATTCCATTTCTATATCCGCTATGTAGTGTATACCGTGGGGTAACGAACACAAGTCGCTCTTCAAGTGCAAATTGTCTTATGTGCAGCTTTTTAAGACCATGCACTAGAATTATTGAGACTATACTCTCCTATTATAAGCAATTATGATAAAAAGCATTATTTCTCAACCTTATTTATACTGCAGCCTCTATCATAATTTTACATTTGCATCAAATAAAAAATTACGTATTAAAAAACATTTTTAATTTGGCTTTCGTAAGTAAATGTAAATGTAATGTTTTAAAAATGACGAAAGCATATTTTCGGCCAAGCATTCATAGATACTTGACATTTTTTGCACCGTTCTTCAATACATTTGAATCGGTTTATGGTGAAACGTGCGCCCCACGTTGATTATCACTGGTGTATGGTAAGTTCGTATAGTATGGTAAAAAAATTAACGAGCTCGTGCGCTTTAAAAGTGGACACTTGAATCATCGGCGAGGCTTATTAGGGTCATTATATTAGGGATTTACTATCACTAATGATAGTTATTAGTTTCACTAATGATA
>JAGVSQ010007282.1:0-15484 GCA_022683975.1 Rhyacophila evoluta
TTAATAATGATTAAATTATTGTTAAAGTTAATTTTTGTAGAGCATCTGCGACCTTAACTGTTAATTCCACTTAAGCGTTCTTATATTTGTAATACTTTTTGGTATTTATTTTTAAATTATCAAAAATGGAGCTATACTCCGCTAAGTCCACCCATCATAGATATTCTTCTTTAGAAAGTGGAAAATGTAGACGTCACACAATAACTAATCATCTCTTATTTTACATGTTATTTCCAGTATCTTCATCAAGTACACCGCTAGATGGTACTGAGCAACATTTGAATCGTACTATAAGTCCACTTTTCTTCAAAATTGAATTAATTATTTATAATTTATTGATTATATGAGGTTTTACTCTGGTGGCTATGTCACATAATAATAAGAGGTCGATAAGTTCTCAACAGCCATAAAATCATCAAGTGGAATTAAAAATTACCAAACGACCATAAACCCAATCAAAAAATTGTTATGAGATGTAACAAACAAATAAAGTAAAGTGGACTTATCGTATATAGGAACTATATGAATAATTTCAGGACAGAGAATTTGATTAATTTTACTTTTGTAGGCGTATGACTCGTGATTTGTTTTTAAAAATATTTTTGGTGTGTCAGTGAACATAAAAATCGATTTCTTTATTTACAACATTTTCAGCTGACACTATATTATTATTTTAATATAAGGAATTTTGTCGATTAAGGATTAACAGAAGACATTTTTGATGATAATTTTTATCTTTTACAAATATTTAATATTATTATGTTTAGATTAAGGTTTAATTTTATACATGCACAGTTGCCTTTTGATTTAAGCCGGTAGATAGTAAAAATATTCTCTTTGACATCCATCTTGGAAAATTCTAAACATCAATGAAAATATAATACAGTCAAATCTCGTTGTAACGAAACTCGTGGGACCACACATTTTGTTTCGGTATATTGAAATTTCATAATAAAGGAATGTAAAATAGGTTTGTAATTGTCTGACAAACAATTTTCATGAAAAAATAATCTGTCACAACACGTCTTAAAATTGTGGAGATTCATATACTATATTTTCGGAGCTGATATCTTCACACTACATGCTACAGTAAGATCTTTTATTTTATCACGATTAAACCACTATCCGGCTAATCTGACCCCGATAAAACGATAAGTCAACTGTGCCTGCATTTTTGTAGATATAATTGAATGGATTATTATGATAATGACAGTGGTTGGTATAATGGATATAAAACATAAGTATAGTAAAACAGATATACATATTTGCGATTTTCAGAGAATAAAATTTTATTTACATTGATGGCACTGGGTTTCAAATGCATGATTGGCAACAGCTATTGTATACTGTACATTAAGAATTATTTTTTATTATTTACAACGGAAAATGAATAGTGATACATCTTTTAAATATTTTTAAAAAATGGAACACTATTCGCAATTCACTTTTTTTGAATAATGTTCCAACCAGAAATTTGTCTTGTTTTAACTTAAAAATGAACTATACAATCTCAAGGATACTGCTTTCTTAGATGACGCCATTTGAGATATTCAAGAAAGCATCGAAAAATTGCATGGTAAGGTAATTTACTTCTATATGAAACAACGCAAAGAAAATAAGCATCCTGAATGAATTTCATTTCAAATTACTGGAACACCTTTAAATTATTTACTGAATTGTTTGAAAGGGTAGAATGATTATGAAAAAAAACCTTTAGGGGGTGATAGAGGAATAAGAGGAGAAAACTCTGCTCCGTGTAACATAAATAATAGATACCTATACATCTCTATTATGACTGAAAAATACTTATATTTGTAAGTGGATAGGAAATATTTTTGTTTGTTTTGTTAAAATTTAATTATGAAGGTACTAAACTAAATATATATTTCTATTTAAAAAATACCAAAACAGTTCAATTTGATTTTTGTATCTAACTATATTATTTTGTGTTATTTAATATTTTATTTTCATATGCTATTAATTATAAGGCAAAAATCTACGTAATATCTTATATTAACAATAAACAAATAATATATTCTTACAAAAGTAATAAATAATAACTTATATATGGCCTTTGGATTAAAAAAATAGTCTCCCTTAATAGGAAATATCAAATAGTGTAAAATGTTCAAGCGAGTGCAGACGCTGGAAGTGAGCTATGTTTTGGTTTGGTCTTATTCACAAAGACTTTGATACAGCCACTGAAGTCAGCGCTCACTAACACGTGTCCTCCACAACCTTTGGTATGCTGTTCCACCATGGGATCTTCAATCTGGAATTAAAATTAATATTATCATTGGCATTGGATATCGGTGGCTTGATTTTATTCCTAATGAGGAAAACAGACTCTTCGATAGAAGAGTAAAATTACCAATTCTGGTTAAAAAGAGACCATATTAATCTTCACAATGTGAAAATATCTAGATATTATAGATATATCTAAAATACAGATTCATCAACAAGCGCCCATTCATTTAAACCATTAGGTGTAGATCTAATTTATGTGAAAAGATATCGATGGCTTTAAGTGCAAATTTGCCAACTCCGTTTTTCACAATTTTACGGGAGAATATAAAAAATATTTTGCTATTTATGTTTGTGATTATTTTGATATAACAACTATTAAAGCAGGTGCAGCTAATCTATGGTGGATTGCATGATTACATGTAGCGCATTGAGGACAGGTTCTGAGTAGATTTTAACTTAAGAAGTTAGAAAAGGCTTGAGATGTATGGTGCTCTGAATTCGAAATATATCCGAAAAAAATTAGTGCATGGTATGTAAAAGGTTGTCTAGCCCTGTTTTAAATGATTTATTAATTTATTAATGACACAATTTTGACAGATTTGAATCCGAAATAACGGAGTTATATATTTTTCAGTGTAGGTCTCAGAGCCCAATGGAGTTTTCAAATTTTCTAGGGACATTTTTATAACATATTTACATAGCTTCGAACTGTGAAATTAATACAGGACACGCATGTAGCATTATACAACAAGATGGCATTATGAAGTAATTTTTAACTACCATTTTACCAAATACCCTTAGTTATGTGAATTTTTCACGTCAATATTCAGAAGAATTTTCAAATGCATGTGCTATCCACTGAAATATGCTGGGCGAGTTTTAAAATTATAATAGATGACAATTGTATAATTTTTTATTGCATATTATATAATTGTATATTATATATTTATACAATTGAAATTCACCTTTTCATTCTCTTGATCTACATTTGAACGCGCAGTTCCCTTGGCAGCCTGCTCCCTTTCCTCAATCATCCTTATAATATTGTCAGGATTCGGTGCGAAAACGGCACAAGTAACCACAGCATTGTGAGCCTTGATGCCTTCCCAGAAATCGTTCCGATCCCTCCTTACAGAAGTAAACTTGGAGTAATCATGATGCGTCTTCCAGATGTAAATGCATTGATTTTCTGAACCACTGACAATGTATTTCCCATCATGACTAAATGAAGCCTTAATTTGACTTGACACATTGACGTAACCCTTATATTTACAAGAGAGAGTTAAGTCCCTCAGATCATACAGCCTAATTCTGCTGTCATTTGAGGTTACAAGAATTTTGTCTTCTCCCGGCATTGGTTCTATTCCGCTTATTTTTCTGCCAGTAGAGTTCTTTCCCCTTGTTGATCTGACGTCTATTTGTGTGTGGTATTTGAGTTGGTCTGTAGTGTAAAATATGCAGCGACCATCGTAAGATCCGACAACAGCAAATTTACCATTCTGACAGAAGTTGGCTGAGGTTATAAGCTTTGAAGGTCCACCAACTTCATTCCATACGGCAACCTGGAAAAATTGTCGTGTTAATTAGCAGGTACTACTAGGCATAAAGTACTTCTATATATCATACGAAAGAATTGGCAAACAAATAGCATCCTTACCTTTTTGTCAGGAATATTCCAAAGCCTTAGTTTCCCATCCAGACTACCTGACAAGAAATACCTGTCATCCCTTGGATGGAAAACAATGGCAGTCACAAAATCTATATGCTGGAAGCAGCATAAACATTCCTTTCGTGAAATATGCCACAGTCTAACAGTCTTATCCATAGAACTTGACAGGACAAAGTAGTTCTTTGACCAGGATACATCGAGAAGATCAGAAGTGTGGCCAGAGTAAGTACAGAATGGTTTTGGCATGAAGGGTGTAGCCGGTGCTCCACTATGATTCATAGGGTTGTTAGGATCTTCCACAGAATGTACAGAGTGGTGAGAAACAAGAGATTCTTGGGAAGGCGTTGGTGAAGATTTCTGGTCGGCATTATATTTTGTGCGCATATCCTGTTGATGCAAAAATTAATTAGATTTTTAAATCCGTTGGCTGCGTATATCATGAATTCTATTACCCGCTCATCACGGCATGAAAAAGCACATCGGATGAATATGTCGAGATTCGTATTAGAAACCGTTGATTATTATTTATTAGTATATCTTGTAGAATTCAGAGTAGACCGCAGTTTTTCATGAAATCAAACATTTTAGTAATATATCTTACTTGGAAAAAGGAATATGCATCTCTCACAACCCATATTCTGAGAACTTTGTCTTGCCCAGCAGTCGCTAAAAGTCTTCCGCACTGAGAGAATTTCATGCACCAGACAGGACCCACATGCTCGCCAGAAAATTCCTGAAAAACATTAAAGCCATTACTTTCAAACCTTAGAACACATAGAAAGCTAAATTATATTGAATAATAAATTGTCATTGCTATACATCGAAAAAAAACTTTTTTCTCTATTTGCAATATTAAATTAAAAACGAAACCTGACTTGCAACACTAATTTTGATATTCAAAAATTTTTGTAGAATTTAACAATAATATGATTATGAATTTATGTTTAATAATACTTACTAAAGGTGTTTGATGGAAATCGATTGTATGATTTACATAGAGGATATAAATGTAAGGTGTTTTATATTCTAGGCCAATTATTTTAGCAACTATTTTGATTTGGCTGACATCTGTCAGTTCATATTTAAAAGTTTGTTGTGAAGAGTGGTTGATAACAATTTACTATAGAGTATCTAACACCGCATATATAATTGAAGATCAATGAAGTATACAGGATTTATAAATTGCTAGTAATTTTTTTCCTAATACATTTGATAAAGATTTAGTTATAAATCTTCTAAATGGCTTCACTATCAGTTACTACGGCAACATTTGTAACAAGGTATTTAGTTTGACGATATGAAAGTTTTGTAGCAGCAGATAATCCAAAGCTGGTGTTTTTATAGAAATTTTAATTGTGCTTATCTTGCATTATCAATGACACAAAATAGAGAAGATAAAATAAATCATACCTGCACATGTCTCACACATCCGTCAAAGTCGTAAGGCCCTTTGTGTGAATTGGACGCTTTCAATTTTATATTTTGTTCGCCTCTCACTTCATCCACAATGTCTGCAACGTCTTCTCTATGTCTTGCGTGAGATACTTCTTGTGCGATTGACTTAGCTTTATCCATTGTTTTCTTAACCGTAGACCCCAGGAAACGTTTAAATCTGGATTTATTGGAAACAGTTATAAAGAATTGAAAAGATATGTAAAGCGAAGCAAATATTATCGCATTAGTGTATGTATAAGCACAATTGCCAAGTCTTATAGCTTTATACAAAATCAAGATGTTTTACTGAGTATTTTGATACATGACATGGATGCCCAATAGGTTGACAGATTGCCAAACAACCAATCTGGGTATAGAAATCAACGAAGATCCATCTTTATACTATGAAGGTTAATATATTCTACATTAGAGTAAAATTAGTCCATAGCACTTTAAGATTGTATAAAACTTCTCCATTGTTTACCACATCTCAATGCCCGTTACAATCACACAGTGTGTACCGTAGTATAACTAATAAAAAATGCTCTTCAAAATAACAGGAGAATCCCAGGAGCAGCTTTCCAAGACCTAATTGGTATACATTAGAGGGAGCATGATTCCAATTCTGACTACACCCTGTTAATGTCGAGTTTTAATGTAAAGAAACCTTCATGCTCATTAAAAATACCATGGATTTTCACCAGAGATAACACCACCCTGACAACATTCGCAGGCACAAGCACAATAACCAGATAAGAACTGGAATGGTAAAAAAAAACTTCACATTTATTTAGAAGTATTTTGATGAATTATATATTATATTTATATTCTACTATGGGTAAGTTTAGTCAATGATAGTCAACTCACTTGGCAGTTTTTCTGCGGAGCCCTCCCGGAGGATGATCATCAGATCCTTCAGAAGCAGCTGTTCCTCGACCACCACCTCCTGCCCCCTCACCAACCGACACACCGCATGCTCTACCAATACTCATTGTGTCATCATCAGACTCCCTGCAACATAGATAATTTATATTAAGATGTTCATAATTTTCTTTTTTTATTATCGAACCTCTCTGGAAGTAAATTTTATCGGAGAATTTCATGGTAGGGAATCATGGCAACTAACTAAGAAATGACACTACATTAAGCTTTAAGAACTGATGATTACAGTGGATAGTGAGGGTATGATGATGACTTTATTTGTAATGACGAGATATGAACGGACCAGGCCATTTATCATTATAAGAATGAAGATTCAACGATAAATCTGGCTCGGTGTGCTATTATAAATACTTCAAGAGAATTTCAATTTGATCTGCCTTTTCTGCAAGACAATCAGACTTTGGCTCTCTGGAAGACCATTAAATACTTTCTGTGGTGGAGTTATGTAATATTTGCATCCTAGGAAGATTTTGAGGATGCACATATACTCCAATTAAGGAGCAATCATGGAATAAGAAGTACATATATAATGTATCACAAATTACAATAATATTTAGATAAAAAACGGTTTGATTACCTTTGCTTCTCATCATCAAAGATGGATGAGTTGCTAACATATTCCGAAGTGATTCGCATTATATGTAGACTTAGCGGATTTATGCATTGTGGTAACTTGTCTTCTGCTATACTTAGTGGAACTCTTTCACCTGAAAAAAGATATAGTACTCATTAGTGTGACCCTATAATTGAGGCACAGAGAGGTAGGAAAACCAACGTAGATTCTCCGTATAATACTTCCATAAAGATTAGGAGTTTTCAACCTAGCGGAAAAACTACAAAAAGTACAGACGGCATAGAGAAGTAAAAAGAACAAATATTTGCAAGGAAAAGTTGAACCAATAAAATATCTTGGCATCAAGGTAACATTCTGGCTGGCAAAGATCATAAGCTGGATCATATTTCGAAGGACTTTTTACATTACCACAGAAGAATTAGACCAGATTTGATTCAGTAATAACTAATTAAAATGATTACGTGCCTGTGTCTAAATTTAAAACTGTTATTTGTTCTAATATCTCCAAATCCGTAAGTTTCTTTCCCGAGTCAGTTCTGGTCCTCACAAACATGTTCAGTTGCTTTAGCAGCTCTTCATCACCTGCAGACTTTCTTCTCTCTCTTGAATTTCTCTCTGTGCCAAAGTAAGCCCTGTGAAATATAAAAAAAAATTTGATAAGTCGACATAAGAAATATATTACCTTTCACAAAAAATATGATCCTGAATGATTTATTACCAGTAAACTGAAATTAGAGAGATTGATAATCAATAAGTACCATTCTCTCTTATCCGCTCCCTATGCAGAACATATGACCAACAAATGATATTGTCTTGCCTGGTCATCTAACACAAGCAGCTATTGTCCGAGGCATCTGTGGTGGTATGGTAATCGTTTGGTAGTTAAAGGAGGTAGAGTGATTAACCCTACGCTCCTGAGGTCTGAGTTGCAGGGGCTCAAAAGGTCCTCTCAACCCTGGTTTTTCTGCAGGGGATTTTCTTCCCTTATCCTTCCCTTAGGACCAGTTTTGAGGCACCGAATGTTAACCTTTCCACCTCCTGCTATTGGCTACAACTGTTGTTGCATTGCCTGGTGGTCACCACAAGGAGGCCAGCAGGTAAGACTTGCTAGTATATGGTTGTCTCCAACTAGTTATGTGACCACATCTGCTGGCATCAATGCGTCCACTTGGGGACCCACCCTCCAGCACCGTTAGTCTTCAAAAACTAGTAAATGTGAATAAATAGAAAAATAATATAAATGTTGATTCATCCATCTTAGTTTCAGGATGCAGTATAACATGGGAAGATGTATCTTAACCTGCATGCAATCTGAAAACTTTTACCCCAATATTTGGAGATGTTGCTATAAACATGAACTTTGTAATCTATATGGGGAACCAGATATCAAAATAACTATAAATTTACAAAATTTAGAGATTAAATTATTATCACTTATAGTAAAATTAAATTTCAAGGGATGGATGCTTTGTTTAAATTATAGTATATTCTTTAAAAACCATCTGTAAGTCTGAGCTTGTATGTAAATAAACAATACAAATATATTGAATTTTTAGGTGGTTACAGGACTCCAACAAGCAACTAATAATTTTAGGCTATTAACAAACATACTATTAATTATCATGATATATAAATACTAGATTCCATCACCCAACCACTAAGTTTTGAGAAGAAACCTATCACACTGAATCTGAAAAAACTAGGCTAAATATTTGATCAAAATGTAACATAAAAGAACATGCAGACAAAAGATAATGGATGATTAACATAGCAAAGGCATGGCAGACTAACCTATGTGATGCGCCTAAGCTGGAATGCCCCATGTTACTCGGACAAATAACACTTCCGCTTTGAAAGCCAGAGCTGAATAATTCATTTTTTAATTTCTCAATCCTCTCCAGCTCTTCAAGAGATGGTCCCGCTGCTTTAGACTTTACTTCATCTTGTGGTTTGACGACATATTGCCCTAAAAATTTACTGACATTAGAAATGTATTCAACTTTCAATCAAGCCTTTCATCAGAAGGCAGAGGAGTCAATTATGGAATAAATAGAATGTATAATAATCAAAATAATATGCTGTATAGGGAAAAACAATACCTTTAGTTGCTGATCTGATATCCAACGAATGACCTTTTATCGAAGAGGAAACACTGTTTTGACTATGCACTGATTTAATAGTGCTACTTCTGGATGATGCCTCACTCTTGTTCGTCTTATCAATAGGAGATGATCTGTTATTACTTCCGAAAGAATTGTGTCTGCCGACTGGTACATTAATTGGAAGTGAAGGTTCCTTAGGTGCATTGAAAACTGGAAAATGAATTACAGCATCACAATCGCTACACAAATGTTATGAAAATTACAATTCATAACAAGTTCTAATAAATTCAATGGACTGCAGTCATTTATAACATTTATGTTAATCCTTAAAAATAAGGATCCATTTTGTACTCGCATACAAAAAAACTGTCATTTTCAATATTGCACACGCAAGTATACAACTAAAAAGTAATGAGCTTTGATAGCAATATTTATTATGACAGCACCAATAAATGTGGTAATAAAAAAAGTTTTTACTCGTGACAATGAGTAGAGGTGATATTTAACATAATTTATTTTTTTTACTACAAAAGTTTAAGTGTTATTCAGAAACTTTTAATTATATTTAAAATAAAATCTTAAACTTGTCTTTTAATAAATAATATTAATCTAGTCGAAATTGATTGTTATATTGAAAAAAAAACCGGGGAAACGGGCAGTGTTAGTGCCCTACAAATATGATAATAGTCTTTCTGTAACACAGGAGTGATGCCATACATATACAGTGAACTAATCTACGAGTTAATAAAGTGAAAGATGAAGAAGAATTCTCCGCTTAAATTATGTAATTTCTACAAGGACTATTTTCTTCTTACCAATTTTGTCAGGGATATTGGCATTTCCCATATCCAGGGAATGTTGAAATTCTCTCGTCAAAGATTCTATGGTGCTAGCAGGACTTGGTAATGGTGCTAAATCGTTTGAATTTAGGATTTCATTTAGAGATGGCGGCTGGATATAAAAAGAAAATGTATCCTTAAATAACAATTGTTTAGACACATACTACTTAAATACTTTTGAATACAATAAAAAGGTCCAATTTTTTATATAAATAAGCAAAGATGAATTATTAATTTCATTTTAGATGCGTTAGTTGTTTTCCTTCCTAAACATTTCATAATTGTAAATTATTTTTTTCATTGGTCACAGTAATTCATAGATTATTGGAGTAAACAGCACATGTCAGTGTTTCCATTCACATTTACACAATAAATTAATTGATGTGTGAAATGTTTCAGGAAATAGATACATTACAATGACCTCGAATGTATTTAGCTACATTCCGTATAAACCCGTGGTAATAACAAAAAAAGATAAACATTGTAATTAAATATTCGTTTTGTGTGATAGTTATGTGCAGTCAAATCCCGTTATAATCAAACTTCTGGGAGTACCCGTTTTTTTACGTCATACTGAAATGTCATTATAAAGAAATTTAAAAAAGGTACATCCTTTTTTCCGGTCCACAATGATATGTTAATTATACTAGAAATTTCGATATTCAATATTGCGGGATTTGACGATCTTTAGATTCTTTGATAAACTGCAGAGTAACATCTGCAAAATGCATAGTAAAATTGAAATTACTTAGAGATTCGGCATGTGACCTAATGGTGAGAAAATTGAAACAGAGGGCTAGAGGTGAGGAGTATGAAGTTAGTCCTAGATCTGAATGAAATACAGCACGCCAACAATAACAGGTTATATGTCTCACCTCAATATGCAAATTATCCAGTGGAAGTGGCCTATCTAAGATGTTCATTTTAGTACCAATGTCATTATTGGAGAGCATCTGATCTACATCAGGTGATCCGAGAGATGGTGCTGGGGTGACTCTACCCTTTTTTTTCCTTCTTGGCGGTGCTACTGGCAATTCCGGTTCAGGATTCCTCACACATGACATTGTCATAGTGGATTGCTCTGATCCTCTCGAGTGTTTCAAGCTATTTGATTTAGTACTGGCAATGACATCCGGTTCTTGCAATGGAATACCTGACAAATAAAAAGATAATTCCAATTATTTTTCTAGCTTTGCTGTATTTTCTACGGTACAGCAGAATACATAAGTTAATCAAATGACATGTGGTTTTTGAATGTTTGGGAAAATACTGACCAGGAGTTGTTTCTGAAACTTCGTTTAAGGTATTCTCCGAAGACTCTCTAGAACTTCCAGAATGAATTGTAGTCGTACCACCAGCGAAATAGCTTTCTCGTCCTATGCTTATTCCTAAGTACGAAAAACAATAGTATCAGTAAAAAAAAGAAGTAGAAAGTCTTAAATAACATAGCAAAATACGTAATACTAATAGTGTAATCCCATTTTATCGATCTTCAATCAATTCTCACAAGCGTTGGTTGTTTTCCCTAATCCAGAAAAACTAGACCAGGATTTTATCTTATATAGATATATAAAGAGTCATAATTAGTAAAAGTAAAATCATTTTGAAGCAAAAACTATGTTACTAATTGAGAGACATCTGAATGCTATTGACTAGATGATTTTCGTTTAAAGATTTTATTACTTTTACATATTCAGTCGCAAAAGCCACAAGATTAATTTCTATCTTAACTTACTAATTTCGCTTTTCTTGTTTTACTGATTAATGAATGAAGTATGTCATTTAATTTACTTCAATCGTCATTATTGTAATTCACATTATGTAACATACAAAATTATCTGAAATTATGAAAATTCGTGTTGGTATCATTAACAGCGAAGTATAAAGTCTTGCACTCTATACTCTATTTAATATATGAGTTAAATGCATTTATGATTCATGATTCACGAGTCGAAAAGAACAATGATCACATTGTTATTAGAAAAATAAATTAATGACATCATTTAATTCATTCCAAGAATGAACTAATTACTCTATTCAAAGTGAATTGTCAGTTTTTCTATTTATGTTGAGTTCTGTAAAGTTACATTTTCATAACAAACATGAATTGCATATTTCTCTCGTGATATGACTTACCAGATGGATCCACAGTTCCTCCAAGGATACGACCAACTCTTCCTAAGGATGTCAAACTTTGAAGACTCATTGTATCATGTTCAATAATTCTAAAAAATCAAAAAATCATTATTTTTTTATTTTTCAGATTATAAAAACTAAGATTCTCTAAAAAAAACTCTACACCGACAGCAAAACCCCTAACTCAATTGATATTTTTACAGAGTAGAGTACATCTACGTGGCCTTATCGCCTTATTTTCAAAGCCATCCTTTAATTTTTTTAATAAAATGTTATTATTTCTTTTAATATAAATCTTAGATAGATCTATAAATGATATATGGAAGTGATTACAGTAATATTGTGATATATTTTTAGGATAGAAAAGAATAAGTAAAAACTAGTAAAAATAAGTTGACTTCAATTTTTCAAAATTTATGTGTTTTTCTATAATTATTATAATTTGTAAAGAAAGAAAAGTTTATTTATATTTATGTTCACTTAAACACGTAAAATGTCACATAAACCAGTCCTATGGTTTCAAATTTGTTCTCAAGAGCTCCTTTGATTCCAAAATGGGAGCGGCCACATGTGGTTCTTTTATACACATTCTTACCAATTTGGAATAACTTTTCAGTTTATTTTATTTGTTGTAGAATATAAGAGCATTTTTTACAAATTGGCGTATCCAATTTGATTGATTTTATGATATTAGTTGAATAGATAGCTGTGTAAGATTTTAGTGTTTAAAACTTGGATGCATTAATATCTCTACATCTACCATACATTTTACATAATCACTAACTCTACCAGTATGTACAGTATTATCAATAATCATTCTTGAGGAGTAGCGCCTCTAATGATCTCTATCGCTAGCCAATCCAAAAACCACCATGTTAAGGAATGTTTAATCAGATGAGATTGAGTATAAACATCACCTAAAAGGATGCGCAGTCTTGGATGATGCAGGAAACACGCCTTCAGCTGAACTATTTTGTGACTCAGGGGTCGAATTGACAGAAGGTCCACAATCGTCATCCTCTGTTTGCATAAACTGACGCAGTTCACGAAACTTTCTTCTCCCTTGACCAACCTGAAAATTTTCCCATCGATTGACATTTGCTAAAGAAATACAATTGCTATCTATATTCAATAAATTTAAATTCTTTGACAACTTAATACTTATAATAGACACATAACAGAGTATACATCTTTAACCCTTTCATATAATTTGTACGATATATCGCACATGTCTGGTACAGTAATGTTTCTCATATTTTTGGGGAATTCCATCAAAAAAAAATTGATAGCGACTGGTTACTGTGTGCATACACACCAGTTTTAATATAAACTGTGTTAGTATTTGTAATTTGTTGTATAGTTGGTTCATAATACAAAAGATTAGTTAGTGAAGCTCTTGCATTGTTAGACTTTAACTCAGTAGGTATTTCGTTTTTTATAATGTTTTTTTTTGGAATTTGTTGCTTAGATATGTGTTCACTTTTACTGTGAAAATTGATTGTGGTAGTTTATTTGTTGAATTATAATTTATAATTTGAGAAAGTGTGCGATATATTGAACAAATTTATGATCCCCACCCCCATCTTCACAGGACATTTAACGGAAATCAAATAAATGAAAAAAATTCACACAACCTTATTTTAAAAAATCAAACTAAAAAATTTTATTGCTGTATTTTAAAAAAATGGTCGGAAAGGGTTAATACAAAGTTCAATTATATATTATATTTTTTTCAATAAGCAATATAAAAATTAACATTTACGTATCCATTTAAAATATTTAGATAATATAGATCACTCATCACGACTATATCACTTATAATCCTATCTATTCGACTTCTTTTTAAAATGGGCTGTAAGTTTTCATTATCGGAAACTCTTAGTATTTTTGGATACAACCTTTTAAAACTACCTAACAAGCGATCGTCTACTTTTAGCATGTAAATCTTTAGGTATTTCTTGAGAAGGAGCCAAGCACTTTTGTAATTCCCTCTTAACTTCAAACTTCATTTCAATATAGGATCATTTTCTAATAATGTTCTAATTTATCAGCTAACCCCAAAAACTTATTTATTGTTTTCAATGTGAAACATGTAGCTGCTTCGCTGCAATTGTTTGATATGTCATGATAGGTTCATCTAACATTTCGACTACTTCTTCTTCATTAAAAGCACGGTCCTTCAATATTTCTTTGATATTTTGAATATCCAGGTCAACAAATCGTTTATCTAAACTAATTTAATATTTATCCCTGAAGAAAATAAGTTCAATTATCACTGATTGTGTCGTATTTCATTTTTAACTTTTCAATCCTATGAAATGTATATATATATGGTATACAAACAAAAACAACATGAGAAAATTTGTGAAATTCTTGTTTTTTAAAAGTGCAGGAATAGCAAATATTAAAGACTATTTAGCATTTCATTTATTATTTTTTAATCATCTAATTAATTAACGTTATGTTTACGCGTCCAAATCTGAAAATGTTCAAATCACATGGACGTTTTGTAAATTTTTAGTATGCAGGTTAGAAAAAACGGCGATATCTTGCTGCATGCTGTCGGTTGTAATAGCCATCAGATTGCTCTGTCTACCAGCCATTGTTACTGTGTTTACGCGTAACCAATGAATGATAAACGTACATTCACTTTCGTGAGTTTCAAACTATTTCAGTGTATGTGTGAGATACTTTTGCTTTAAGTTGTAGAATATTTCAAGATGAATATTTCAGCGCTGCCGGTTGTTACGTAAAAATACGTGTCAACGTAAGAATGAATATTTGCAAAATTTCTATGACTAACTTCAAAATGCAGATTATATTGAGAGATAACCAATTAATAATTATGAAACAACGTCAACGAATACAAACTGTTAAATGGAGAACTGTGTTTATACGTCAAAAATCCAATACTACCAATTTAAATTAGTAGTTGACTAAGTATTAGGAACTATCCTCCTAGGTAGCCCGTTCTTTTTGTATTGGAAAAATTCACGATTTACTTGTTTACAGTATTATATTCTTACAAAAATACTTACATTTTTTTCTGGTGTAAGATCCACAGCATCTTTCACAAATCCGAAATTATTAGCTTCTTTCGTGTCCGTCGGAGGTTTTGGAATGACGAATTCCCTATTTAAGCCTTCCAATTTATTCGGTACATTGTCTTCCGAAATTATTTGTGATTGGGGTGTTTTCGTTTTTCTGTGGAAAGAGTTAGAAAAAAATAAAACATATTTGTACAATATCTAAGCAGTAAAGTTATATACTTACTTATTGCTTTTGGTAATTTCAATATCTTCGGCATCAAAAAACTCATCTGAGTCGCTACTATTCTGCATCTTTTACTTTCTAGTTTAATTGTTTAAAAAATTAGATATGTCATAGAAAGGTATGTTCTTGAAGAGCTGTCAAAACTGAGAGGTACGGTAAGTACGTCATCTGAGTTTTTACCTCTATGGTTACCGATTAGGTACTTTTATTTCCTATTTTATAATTTTTAAAAATAATGAAAAAGGTTACTCAAAACATCATCAAAAAA
>JAGVSQ010007283.1:0-15482 GCA_022683975.1 Rhyacophila evoluta
AGATCGAATCTGGCTAGTAATAATGGTCACTTCGGTGGTTGGATTTATAAAAACGTGCGCTTCGGTATCGAAAATTATGGGCTTAGACACCCGTGGCAGCATATTAATTTTTAAATTGGCTGACATTCAACCCTGATAAAAAATCTATCAACGTGTGTCTTCACATTGTGAAGCATATCACTTTCAGAGTGTATATAGTAAAAATAATATTATATTACATATGCGTGTTATTGTGTGAGTCATATTTGTTTGATCGTATTTTTTTATAGATTAAACTATCATGAGGAATGTTTTCTCTGATTTTTTCGTGGTATATTGTGTGTATATCACATTATTTTAATAGAGCGGACAGAATTATAAAAATAAATCATAGTACAACATATCACAATAGAGTTTGAGAAACGCTGTACTGACGGAAGCAAGTCATTTACAAATACGGCTATATGAAAACATCATAGCGAATAAATAGTGGTGTAATGTATTTTCTCAAATCTGTTAGGGTCCGTCCCTTCTTAGTGAAAAGTAACGCTGGGCCGTCTATAATACAAAAGCATAAAGTGCAAACAATGAGCTTTATTTTGAGGCGTCATGCAGAAAATCTTCCGTTAAGATAGTGCAAGACTTTTTTACATGAACACTGAGTGATATTTAATAAATGAAACTTACGTATCCAAACTAAAGAAAAGAATTGATTGTTACAACACATATTTCTATTATGTTATGTATATGATACTTTTGCGATATTAAATTCGATTTTTCTACCCAGTTCGTAATCATTTTTTATCGTGTCAATAAATACCCAAAAATAGCTAACGCTATAAATGTTTGATAAATAATGTTCGCTCCCAAAGTGTTTTATTAATAGTACTTGAATCTTTACAATGATAAGATTTATTTTAGATTCTTTTATAAGAATCTATTATTAGCTGTTGCTCAGTAAATTTGGCATTCGGTCTTAAAGTTTTAATAATATAAATGCATTTACGGTTTTTTAATACAAGACCTTCGCCATCGAAGTACGCTTGATCGCCAATCCGTTGACTTACTGATTACGCAGGAAAAAATATAGTGCAAACAATTAATGGGTACGCAAACGTTTAAGATTTCCACTTTTTCTGCCTTGTATTTATTATTATTTTATTTCAATCAATTAATTTTGCTACTTATCTTGTCAATGGAGTCTAATTTTTACCAGTTTTTTCCCATAAATTAAGCAAAATTTATAACGATTATATATCAGCGATAATCGTCAGATAATCAAATAAAATAATAATAAAAAATGTTTTGATGAAGTCTTTAAATCGTGTTTTGTTTAAATATAAATTTCACCGCAAACTGTGTTTTTTTTTTTATAAAAATTCGACTCAAATATGGATTCAAAGGTATTTAAATATTGTAAATTTCTATTGCCTTCAATAATTTCAATTCTAGTGTCGCCTTCAATATCTTTGGGCAGTATATTATACTTTAAATGTATACTAACGATGTTTAAATATACACTGAACATCAATCAAATACTATAACTTGACTAATTTAATGGTAGATTACAGTCATTCGTGGAGTAAAGCTTTATAAATTACAGCATAATGTATTTATAAAAATAAACTATTTCATTTGTATTAATTCAGACATGTGATTGATAGATAGAACATATGTTTCTTGGCGTTTATTTTATAAAAATAAATATACGATTGTTATAATATATTACTTTAAAAATTCAATGTATTATACTTGTGAGCAAATCTCTTTGCTACCGAAGAGTAAGAGTAATGAATATCAATCGAGCTAAGTAGTAAATGAAAAAAAAAAAACCGCCACGCAGACTTTGGGCAAAAAATTGAAGAAACTCGCTAATGCTGGTTTCACGAACGCTTGAAAAATGATGTTAGATTCAGATACAAAATGTAACGAATAAGGTAACGAGATCCATTTTCCCGGATGACGGGACATTTTACCAGACGTGATAGATAAAAATATAACTCAAGACAATGACAAGTGAGTTTTGTTTTTTGTTACCAAAATAATTTAAAGACGATAATATGACGTTTAAAATATATTTATTTAGCATTTATACCAGGTGATGCATTATCATTAAAATTCATTCTATCAAGATCATTTTTGGCATAACGATTTAATATGACTTTTTCTAGACTAAGATTTCAGTCCAGTGTCTCACGTAATATATCAACGTACTGTTCATGTTTCAGACGAATGTATATTTTTCTTTTTATACAGTCCAGCTACCTCCGCTTAGGTTTGCCAATACTCTTTTCCGGTGGTTTAAACTGTTGAACAATCGTATTCGATCGTATAGATCGTATAGAAAATCCATTTTTTGCTAAAATTTACTAACTAATATGTGAACATAAATATTTTTAAATCATAATTAACTGCAATTGTTATATTGCTAATAAGAAGACAAAATAAGGCAGTCATTAAATTCCCTGATTTCGATAAACAAAATAAGATTTAAAAGCGTTTATCTCCGTTAAATGGTTTTCGTAAGTTAACGACTATATTTTTAACGGAAAAAGATATTGGAATATTGTAGTTATATCGAGCCAACACCAATTCTAAACAACTAAACAATCAACTTCATAAATACGAACAGTCAACACTTATCAACTTTAAAGTACAAGGTAAAATGTTTATATCCAAATGCACTATTTGAAAAAAAATCATTAGTCTAAGAGCTCCGCATTTCTAAATTGCTTCAGAGAGATCACCATAAACATAAATAAAATGTTTTTTTAAGTCTGTCTAGTCCATTGAGGATGAGGCCCCCTTGAGCGCTTGCTTTCGATAAAATAAATGATTTATATTGTAGGGGATGTCGTCCCCATCATTGCTACTTAACGTTTGAAGATTTTATCCGGCGAGGACATTAAGTCCCGAATGGTTTATTCACTGTCCTTACCCAAACGTATCTACCAAATCTAACTGTACTACACTCGTACTCACCATTTAGTTGTATAAATAGTAATGAATCTATGCCTTTATATAATTAATTTTATCTACTGCCAATTCCCATTAGTATTACATTACAATAATAGAACAGAAAATATTGTATACCTTTCGTAAAAAAAGTTGCAAAATGTTTAAATATCTGAATTGATTTCTCCGAATGAGACACTTTGAACTGATAATAAAAAGTCTATCTAAATCAGTCGTTAGTAATCCAAATATTTTCACATGTGGTCACATATAACTTAGTTACGATATAAAGAAAATAAATATTGTATCACTAATAATTTGAAATATTTTTGAAAAGCTCAAAAGTTAGCACAAAATTTTAAACTAAAATATATAATATGAAGCCTGCATGTTTTATATATATATGCATGGCATGTTCGCTCACAAAGTGAAGCATATGGATCAACGCAGAGTGAAGATATCCACTTCTAAAGTGGACTATATGGATCTCCACAATGTAAAGACGTCTTGAAAGATTACTTTTCACTTTAATTGCTCACTCTCATATGCATTCAGTCCTATATATTTTTTAGATTGTTTTTTAAATCCGACAGATGGGGAATAGAACTCACATTTTCCGGATTGCTGGGCGCGCATGCTACCAACTACTTTAATCGGGTTAACATGGTTAGTATATGCAATATGTGGGATATCATATTTAAATATATGTATTGAAAATAAAGTCATTTCTTATTTAATAAAAACTGAATATATCTACAATGTAATAGCTTGAACTAAATTAATCAGTCGTCCAAATATTATTTTTGCTCAAATATATCTATCGGCAGCTTGCTTATATGAAAGAGATTTTGTTCATTAATCCTTTGTGATCCGAGTTGTAGATCCGAAGTGTGATGGATCAATACGCTAAATACAATAATAATTTATACGCTCCATATCACATTTATTAATGGAATTAATAGAAACCAAGTTGATAGATACCTTTTACAAATAAATTGTTAGTACCAATTTATATTTCTCTAGTAAAAAAAGCTTATACCTTAATCACGAATCAATGTACGTATTTTGAATAAAATTTGATAAGCTTATTATGAGATGTCAACGCTTTTTGCAAGAGTGCAACGCCTGGTCAGTAATTATGCAGGTTAATTTCAGTTACTGTAATGGCTGTATAATTGACGCTGGTAATTACATAATAAAATTATTAAAAACAATACAATCATTAATAACAGAAAAGATTCACTAATAGATCACGTTTCGTGTTTCGATCTTGGTAGATATTGTCGTTGCATCAAAAGGAAAATAAGAAAGACGGGATAAGAGTACTGAACTATTTATTCTGTTAGGAATATTTTCATATACAAAATAAATCCTTAAGTAATATATACTATATTGAAATAAATTTTAAAGTATAAACGACTCATATAGTACATTAGAAGCGATAAATATTACAATATTCTACAAAAATATCTTTCGTATATCACTTGTATAAAAAAATGTCGTCCATTCTTCGTCTGTCGATTTGTTGTCAAACGCCAAATTGACATTTTCGTCTACCATTACACGATTCATTCTCTTATATTTATGTGTATCTTATAATAGTCTGCGAACAATACGACGGCGGACAAATAAACAAGAAAATTAACACTACGTAGATACTGTATGCGTTCGATTATTTGTTTAATCGTTCACGGTTTGCAGTGATATTTGATTCATGCAACATATACTGATAATACAAATAATGCATATAAAACTAATAGGATCTTGTAATCGGTATGAAAAGTCGAATTATGAAAAAGTTTCATATCTCGGTATTAATGTGTACTAATTATATTGTAAAAGTGTAAGGAGTAAAATGTATATGAAAGTATATTTATTTGTCTCCCCGGTAGCGTAGTTGGTAGCGTGCTCGCCTAGCAATCCGAGAAATGTTCGATACCCACACCTGTCGGATTTTTAGTAAAAATCAAAAAATACAGAACTGGATGCCCATTGGGTTGAGTAATTGTCTGACAAACAATTCTCGTGAAAAATAATCCATCAAGACGTCTTCACATTGCGGAGGTCCATATATTCCTCTTTTGGAGTGGATATCTTCAACCTGTGTTCCATGTTGGGAGCAAACATGGTGAATAAAAAAAACTGTGGTTATTAAATAATAGGACTGCATATTTTGACTGATGCGCTATATGACACTCAGCTCCGTTTCAAGCACTTCAAAAGGAAACACACAAATTATTTATAAAGGATATGATAACTATTTATTTGTGCAATATACTACCGTATTTTGTCATGTATCTATTAATATTATATTTATATATTCAATTGTTTCGTTAGATTTTTGACAAGAGTAATAATAATCCAATGTAAAGATTTTGAAATCGACTTTAACAGAAATTACAACAATCACTAAATGGCGTTAAGATAATAAACGCGGCGTTATTTCGTTCTACTATTTAAGTAATAAATGTTTATTGTTATTATTTATTCCGCTTTCGTCGTTTGCATTCTTTTTCTTTTCTTCTCGTATTAAGGGAGCTGTGCAATTTTAGATACGGGTATTAAAGCCTCCAAGATGGGCGACGGGAGGAGGGCTGGAGGGATGACGTTTCGAAATGGGTAAATAAATAAAAAAGAGGAGCAATTTGTCAGCCATTGTTAATTGAAAAACTTTCACTGATTCCACACACAATATATATATATATATATATATAAAGGAGACGTTTTTTGGGAGAATAAGGCGTTATATGCACAAACGAGATTGGATTGTTCCTTTGATATTGCTATTGTTCCACTAAACGCTTTCGTGAAAGGAACAAATCATTGGAAAACAATTCACTAGATTTTTATTTTAAAATACTGAGTAGTTAACCCATCGAGTTTTTACAAACCAATATTCAGAGATGGCCGGTATGTTAGATTATTAATGAAACTATAGAAAAAATATTGTCGAGAAGTTAGATATCACAGATTACTTCACATGTTCGACACTTTCTTGAATGGCGTCACCAGAATCGTTAAAAACGATAACTTTAATCAACGTAAAAAAAACCCTACGCATTAAATTTCGGAAATCAAATTGTATTGAAAATTTTCACGCTTTTGAAATATTTACTCACGCACATAAATATATTTCCGGCTGTCAGTTTTAAACACGTTGTACTTATTTTATAATTATTATTCATTTCAAACTGACAAAAGACTTTAAATTAGTAATAACTACATTTTAACTGATTCTAGACATAAACCTAAGTGGTTCAGTACTTTTACTGATTCTGATGTCATAGAGTCTTATGGTCATTCAAGTCAGACACAATTTCTTTCGTTTACTTTGAACGATTGAGCGATTGAATAAAAGCTTTAGTGTACTGGAAATATATACAAATAATATATTGTACGAAGTACTCAAATAGAGTCAACTGAATAATACTAATTCACTTGGTGTTGAGCTTGTCAATAACATTATTAGTTATTATTACTGTACGTAAGTACACTGTAAGTGAGGAGTACGATCTAATGAACGAGCTTCTTTTCTAGCTTCCATATATATTTTGATTCTACATTACGCATTTACGAAAGATAAATAAAAGAATCAATTTTAACTTCAATTGTATTTTTAAAAGCTGCAAATAAGACAGAGAGCTTTAAATACACCGTAATATATAATATTTAACTTCATAGCTAAACGTGCAGAAATACTTACTTTCTCAAAATACCAATTAAACAAAACAATTTTCAAGACCGTTTATTAAAGCAACATTAAACAATGATTTATAAAACGAATAAATTGCCGAAAAAAAAACTTGAAAGATTTAAAAAAAGGTTCTTTATGCTACTTTCATAATTCCCCTTGGGTTTCTCTCACAAATTTGCATAGATATTTTTTAATCCAATCTGCGAGCATTAAATATGTATACGGGTGGATACTTGCATCTGAAACGTTCAGTGAAATGTTGCGTGAATGAAATAAAACGTTAGAAGAAGATATATCTAAATAGGTAGAAAAACCACGATTTCGATAAAGGCGAGAATCGACGATTTTTTATAGGTTATTTTAAAAGGTCACTAGAAATCAACAATAAAAAATTTGCCCTTTATACAATGCACTAAAAGAAAGATTTTCTGCCGCACATGAGTCAATCCGAAGAAGAGCTTTTTGTGTTGAATGAAGATGCCAGCGTGGCTAAGTCAATCAAGATTCTACGTTAGTTTCATCATGGGTGCCGTATAAGTGAATATGAAAGTTGCAAGTTCATTTTTTGTATTTGCTTAAAAGTCGGCGTGTTTTTATTTAAATTTCAATACAGGAAATATATGTAAATGATGGTTACAAATGTGATCACAAAAAACTTTAACCGTTTGTAACTTTATTCTGAATAACGAGTTAATTCTTTTCAATGATTTACTGCAATTATAAAATTATAACGCCATCAATATTTCTTTAACTTCAATTTAGAATACCACGTTTTCCTGCTGTCCCAACCAACAATGTATCTACCTGCCAGTTTCTGTTTAACATTTCACTTTACCTACTGTTTTTAAATCCAGTTAGTTCTTATGATATAATAAAAGCTGTTATCAATAACCTGAATAGCTATAAAAATTTATCGTCACCCGCGTCCCGATCAACATTTCCCACTTCGTCTATCCACGCCTGTATATTTATTCTGACAGAGAATTTTATAACCTAAGGGAGGCTGCTTTCGTTATATTACGTTTAACGTTATTTATAACGAGACGTGCGAGTGAACTGGAATTCTATTTTATTTTCGTATAAATTATTCCATATTATGTATTATATGAACTCGAATTTTAGATATTTTCTTATTGTGTTTACTGCACGTACATTATTTCTGTACGAAAATATCCACACCATTTTTTAACAATGCCATACAATAAATACATTTGTAAGCGTCTGATAATTGGTATAAAAATAAATGAATCGGATTATTTCAGTGGCTAGAAGCCGATTAGAAGGATACTTTATCTAGTTTATGTACGTAAAATTATTTTAGGTTTATAAATGATAAAATATCATGTGATTGTATTTTATAAATCAATCAATATCTAATTCTTATATATTAAAATAATTGTGAAGCAACCGAATCGATTTAAAATTGATACCCATTATCGATTTAATATTCGTTGAGGCAAACAGTGATCGAATAATGTATGTAACATCATTCTCGAGTTGTTACAGCCATATATTATAATATAATATGATGTGATATTTACTATGTCTGGTAACAGTTCATTGAATATGGTTGACATTTCGTGCTATTATAATTAAATTTCGTATAAAATGTTATAAAACCTTAAAATACTACGAGTTGTAATGAGATAAACCAAAACGGAATTACCAATATATGATTTAAAAGTATCTGCCGTTAAACAAGTTTTAATTTCTTGAAAATACTCATGTCAAAATACAATTTAAGTGCGAAAAATAAAGAAAACGACGAATTTCGCGATGCTTGTAAGTTTAATATTATAAGAAAATTATTATTTGCTGTAATATTTTGCTTGTCCTTCATTTATTTAATTTTACTATCCATTTTTGGTTATTCGACGAACATTATCATTATTCACAATATTATTTAAATATTGTATTTATTAATCCGGCATTAAGCATCTAACTGAAAATAAACAAACAGTTTAGATGATTGCTTCATTGCCAAGGTTCTGTCCACATTTTTTTTACCATGTTCGCTCCGAAAGTGGAGCATATAGATCTACACAATATGAAAATGTCCACACCAAAAGTCGAGTATTTGGAACTCCGCAATATGAAGACATATTATATATTAACTGACTATTTTTCACGAGAATTGGTTGTCAGACAATTGCTTAAGCAAATGAGCATCCGATCTTGAATTTTCGGTTTTTTTTTAAATCTATCAGATGTAGAAAATAAACCCGCATTCTTCAGATGCAAGGCATGCGCGTTGATCTCTTGACTATCTGGAGATATAATTAATTGATAATATTATTTAAAAAAAAACTCCGCTGCATCACAGTGAAACTAAAAGCATAAAAAATCTTTAATTTTATGTTAATTCTGATAAATTTCATACGATAAAAAGTGATTAACATTTCCCAAAATGTCCGCGTATAAATAAGTGTTCATACAAATGAACCGACTAAATTACGTTAATCCAATTTACTAAGTGGATCAAACAAATGCCCTTTCCAAAACAAATCTGTGCTTTCACAAGTGGAGTGGCTCCGAATCGCTATATAACCGAGACTAAAGTATATAATAAATATTATAAAACTTTAATACCGAAAAGTTACGCGATAAAGATGAAAACAAATTAATGATAATGCAAAGGATCAATCTCATTTAGGATGCAACACAAATATTCAAATTTTATTCGAAATCTCAAAGCGGCATTTTACGATTTTAAAACTAAGTAGCGTGCTATTATATAATTTTATGGGCATAACGAAAACGTTTTATGCTACCGATATCTTCTGAATATAAAGCAAAATGTAAAACGTGTAAAGATTTAAGATAAACATTCTGCTTAAGTGCATTATTTTGTTGCTGGAGAATTACGAATTACAATACGAGTAAGCAACACTATATTGCTAATAAAATAATAATAAAACTATAAACCTGTCTTTTAATAATGAATTATATCGATTACAATCTTGCTGCACTTATATATTATTTTATTTCTCCAAATATACTGGTTGAAAGGTCTTCATGTTGTGTGCATTACTCATCAAAGTACATATGATTTCAATGTCGTCACGAAGTAAAAATCCTGGGTGTAAATCAAAAGAAATAATCATATTGTATTAAATCTAGGACCGGCATGTGCGTGTGTATTGTGGTGTCGATTATTTTAATGATGACATAAAGTTTCAGAGAGGAAATGGAAGCATCCTGTTTGACTCCTTGAAGCGATTTAGTGTATAAATGGCATCTGCCTTGGAATGTCGCCTGTTCGTTTCCGCCGTTTTTTCATTTCTTTCACTCATTTTATATTTTCTGCCAGGTAGCGTAGTTGGTAGCGTGTTCACCTAGCAATCCGAGGAATGCGGGTCCTATTCCCCATATGTCGAATTAAAAATACAGGACTGGATGCCCATTCGGTCGAGCAACTGTCTGATAAACAATTCTCGTAAAAAATAATCTGTCATGACGTCTTTAAATTGCGAAGATCTATCTATATGCTCCATTTTCGGAGTGGATATCTTCACATTGTGTATATCCATATGCTCTACTTTGGGAGTAAATATGGTACAAGAAAGAAGAAGATTGTATGTTATTCGACTTTTAATACATAAAAAAAGGTTTTATGGCCAATTACGATAATTAATGATATGATATAATTATAAAAATTTATCCAAAATCTCATTTGACATTATCAAAAACCAAATATATTAAGATTAAAAAGGAAACATTTCAGTGAACATTTAAATTGAACGTGGAGTTTCTTTCTAAATTATTTTTAATTCGAATTTCTCGTAATTAAGAAAAAATATATTTAGAAAAATATATATTTTTTTTTCAGAAACGGTCATATTTTTATTACTTACACTATTTTTAAAATAAGGGTCGGAAAAATAAAGTAGTAATAATGGCATTTTTGTAACGCTAGGCTTTAGTAACCTAATTAAGGGATGAAATATCGTGTAGTATATCATGTATGGCTTAAGCATAATATCTGCGGAATGGGGTGTAATTTAGGAAGAGCCACCTGTACGCAACACCCTAACAATATTTACCTGGTGTTATATTATCTAATATATATCAAATTACACACAACAGTAGTTACAATATGAAAACCATACATTAAAACAAACATGAGTATTCCTCATCTGACATCACACCACCAGAAGCTAATAAACATTACATAAAATGTTGTTTCTAAATTTTGCTGTTACACATCTTATAAATATGCGACATTTATTAATTTGTGTTGCCATATTATTTAAAGATTTAATAACAACTTAATCAATTTACACAGTAGAAACCGATTTTTGGTATTCTGCGTTACTTTTTATTCGTACTTTTACTGAATTTCATTGAAACTATTTTGACAATTCCCCAACGCAAAGTAATTAATTAATTTTTCGGAACTGTTAAGCTTTGTATAATTAATTACACGATTAAATAGTGTAAAAATAATGGTAATATCCCCAGTACTTGATTTGCCCAGCCACGTGTCGTATGTTGGAAAAGCCTTGGGAATATAAATACGTGCCAAGTTTTAAAAACATTTTTAATTGATGCTTTTTCATTATTATCTATTCACAAATTTTAGAGATTAATTTATATTTCAAATGTCGTATTGACATCATTCTGTGGTTTCATTTTAGCCTGAATTGAAGTCAAATGAAAATTATACATTTTCAATGAAAGTACTTTCGTAATAATTCTCATGTATACGTTAATATCATACTAAATCAAAGTAAATTTGTATACGTACTCGTACTCATATTGCTTATTTCAAGCTAAACAAAATGAATGTTTCTTTTGCATTTTACAAACGTCATATAAATTCGTACAATGCTAGGGTTTGATTATATACATCCCAATTAAGCTTTCATCTTTAACAACATATCAATTGAATAATTTATGTGTCGAGTAAGGACAAATATAGGGAGAATGTTATTTCTTATTTTGTCCTCTCGACGAGGAATCAATTATTAATAAGAGGGTAGTCTTCTGTTTCATCAAAATAAGTATGATTATGTTTAAATGATTATTGTGCTTACGTAGAGGGCAAAAACTGTTGGAATGATAGAGAGAAAACAAGCACAAATGATTATGGGAAGATGAAAGAATCCGATTGGGCCTCCCTGTGGGGTAAATAAAAAAAGAAAAGATGTTTTACACTACAAGAAGATAGTTTCCGTTTTATTTATGTACACGGTTGACCCGACCCTTTTGGATGGTTTGTTCGCCTAATTGTTCCTTTTCGCACGACCCCTCCTTCCTCCCGAACCTCCGAAAGTCTGATGAGGTATTCTTTTTTAGAATTCTATTTATTTATCCAGCTTTAATAGAAACTGACAAGTGTTTGAGCTTTCAACATGCGATACAGATTTATTTTAACAAGTCTGCATATAAATAGATTTCAGCGTGTAAAGACAGTAATAAGAGTTGATATACGCATTAGTGAAACAGAAGCAGTCAGTAAATGCATTTTTGCATTATGAAGTCACATTTTGAAAGACTGTTTTTACCCAAATTGTTTATTAGTCAATTAATCAACCGATTTCTGTCTTAAATCTTTGAATTTTTAAAATTTCGCTGCGCTACACTGAAACTTAGCTATAAAGAGGATCGAAATTTCCGTTCCAAGAAGTATTAAGGATTTTCTTAGTGAAATCCTACTAACAATATAGACATTTAATACAATCTGAAGGTGGCCTAATACATTATGTTTATGACAATTGATTTTTAACTGTAATCTTAAGATTATTATCCCCAGCAAATCTAGCCACAAATTTCTGTCATCGCGTTTAATTAGCGATCTATCATTGTCTATATTTTCACGTGACACATAGCTTACTACTCACCAATACCCTATTGTCCTTTCGGAGCTGTCTTTAGAATGCATAGCTATCACATGCCAAAGGACACATAATTGTTGCACACAAGTGAATTTCGACATCAATATCAATTGCTTACGTGCGTAATATTTTATTTTCTATAAATTTGCTGCCTAACTGTTAACATTGTGTATGAGTATACTAAAATCGCAACCACTAAAATCAAACAATATGTGTATGCAGATCATCAGATAATTTGAGAGCTCCCATAATTTTTAAGTTGGAAGACTGCTGTGTCAGAATATGATATTAAGATGAATATTTCCAATGAGAGTTTTATTGTTCCAATAAGATTGTATTATTCGAAATAATAATAAAAATTGCCTAATTAATAACTACAGTAAAAATAATAATATTTCCGTCAGTTTATACACTCGTGCATACAGTTTTTTTTATAATAATTCATAATAATACTACATATAGCACTGTTTACATTTCTTGCTGAAGTTACAAAACACCAATGTTGGTACGCCTGAAAAATAACTCTCTGCGGAAAGCGAAAGTGACCGTGAGGGTGTGACGGCGTTAGGGGAGTGATAGCAGGCAGGGGAGGGCAGTCAGATCAGGTGCCGCGGCCGTTACATTGTGTCCAGCCTGTGGCCGGCGCTACATCATCCCTCATACATTAGCCCTAAATTAAAACCCTACGCAAAAATGGGAAGCTTACTGTGTGCGTGTAATTGAATTTTGAACAAGGTACCGGACTGAAAGGAAAGGGTTGCCTTTATACCGCTATACCGGTTTCGCCGATACAATACCGGTATTTCAGAATTTAATATATGTTTTACAATAAAACGAGATGACCCGCAATCAATCAATCAAGGAGAGTACTTTACTGGGGTGAATATTTTGATTTACAGTCAAGTAATGTATATCCAAGAGACGTTTATTTAAATTAATGGAACTACTTCTACGTACATTATTTCTTTTACTATGGTGTCTCTAAATGTAGAGCTTGTGGATCATAACAATATTTGACGACTGCATCAGAAATAGAGTACATATTTTATGGATCTCTGCATTATCAAGACTTATTTTGATATATTTTTGCATGCATTTATTTCTTCGAAAACTATTTTCACAGTAGAATTATTACTGTAAAATATAAATACGAAATAATATAAGACACATTTAGGATGTAAGAAAGTCTCAAACTATCGACGGTTTTACAGTAAACTCTAAACATGTACTCAATTAACAATTGAAATTGAACTATTATAAGATAAATTAAAACGGTTACACAAATTTATGTGTGTTATTAAACATCTACAATCCGAGGTTTTAGAAAAAATAGACGAAAAATGAGGTGGCTAACCTTTAACATAATTTCATATATTCGTTGTGTAATTCTTTCATCTTTTATTTGCATTGTAAGATTGAAGCATTGGACTTAATTTATTCATCTGTTATTATAACTTAACAATTAACTAAAAAGCTTCCATAGACGCTAGTGCATATGAATCACAAGAGATGTTAATTCAATTTCCCTAGATGCATAAAAATATTTATATTTGAGGAACAGCTACTGAAAACACTGCGTTTAAATAGTTTGTTCCAATTTATCACAACGTGATGATCAATTGCAGGTTGCTTTACAGTTAAATGAAATAGTGATTTATTCTAGATAAAACCACACATAATTGTTCATATTGGAAGATACATATGCTTTGATTTATAATGTGGAGAAAAGGTGGATTACCTTTTTTTATTTTACAACATTCTGTTTACCGGTTTTATCAATTTAGATAAGGAACAACAGGTATTTTATACCGATTTTTTTTCAATTTATGCAATCCCTATTTATCTTCGGGGTGCAAATCCCGAATAGGCACAGGATCAAAACGGCGGCAAATATTTTCGAATGGTATCAAGTGCACGGTATGTTATCTGAATTAATGACACCATCAGGGATATTCGGTAAGGTTTCACGGATTACAATTATAAAAGGGAAACGTGTTCGGTTTAAAAATTTTCCATTTAACGGACACGTGAATGCAAACAACCGTTGGATGTGTTCTTAATAAAATTGTTTACTTAACCGTTGCAAGTAATTATTTCTAAATACTAATCGGATGGCACGTGGAATTTAAGATTCGATTAATGAAATAAACGCAATTATATTGCTACACGTTTAATACAAATTTCAACATTATTAGATCACATAGATTAAATTCATATTATTAATTCAACATTCCGTACACATCAAGTCCCTCCTAATGAGCTTTCAAAATGTTGCGCAGTCAGACCTTACATCTGCACAAGGTTTTTTTTTAATATTAGAGGACAAGATGGTCAATGCATTGAACGATTTGCTAACAAACAATTATCGTGAAAAATCTGTCAAGATTCATGTTGTATAAATATTCATATGGTGAAAAAATCACCTGTTGTAAGTTTAAGACTTTCATAGTATGTATTGGAAATGAATATATTTGAAACAAATAACTAAAAAACAGAGCGTAGTGTAGACAGGTGCATGGTGAGTACACGGACAAATAGAAAAATAGATCACGCAATAAACTAAAAGATGAAATGAGGGAGGTATTTCCAAAATGAACTTATTCCACATTGTCAAAATTGAGAAGAGAATATTTTGAACACGTACGTTTATGTAATATAACCAGATAGCATGTCTATCAATGTTTATTTATGATTTCAATATTTTTGAAATTGATATTGTTTACTAGTTTGCCTGCTAAATGGTTGTTTTATACAAATAGTAGGTGTTCAAAATCTTCTCCTTTACATTTTAGCATATATCATAAGTTCTTTTTGGAAATACACCTCTAAAATATTATATACTTCGCACAAAAGCTCATACAGAAATCTATCCAAACAAAAATACGGTCCATAGTAATATTTCTTTTGACTAAAACTTAAGATTTTATATGTTTCTTATTATAAAATAATAAACAATAATTTGTTTCCCCGATAGCGTAGTTGGTAGCGTGCGCGCCTAGCGATCCGGGGAATGCGGG
>JAGVSQ010007284.1:0-15482 GCA_022683975.1 Rhyacophila evoluta
GTGTGCGAGTGTTTTGTGCTGCTAACTTCAGACATCTTTCCGAAAGCGCGGACGTCGTTCTTCATTTTAACCAGTTTCTTTACGTAAAAATGTTGAAATAATATAAAATTTTTATGAAAAATATTTCATCAGTATTAGGTACAAGGCCTAAACTGGCTTCTTCGCTTTATTAAAATGTGTCAATATAAGGCTAATATGATTTTTTTTTGTTTTTATATCCAATAAAGTACGCATTACAGAACTTTGAATAGTTTGCTAATTTAATATAGTATTTTAATGTCCTACGTTTATCATAAGAATTTTACAATCATTTCGGCAGAAATTAATGAAAAATATGACTGTCAGTAATGAGTACTCCTTTAACTCAGCAAAGAATCCTCAATATGTTAGTATATCTTGATTTCTATAACTTATTTTGTTAAATTTAAGCTATTTCTTGTCATTTTAATCATGTTTTTTTAAGAGGCATATATGCTGTTAACATATTGATTTGATACCCGACACTTTTAACATGTAAGGAAGAAGAAAAAAAATGATTTTATTTGTGGGGTCATTTGAAAATTAGTGTACTTATAAATGATTACTAAATTTAATGGCATAAATTCTCGTTTGTAAATACATTTAAAAATGCTCTGTTTCATAAAGTATTTATACAATAAAGTTAAAATTATATTTTTTATGGATTCTACAGTGAAAAATCCAAATCCAAAATATTTGTCAATGGATATATTATTGTGTTATAATTTTGTGGCTAGTCAAAAAGACGATATGAAGAATATTCTTATGTAAACCTTTCTGAAGAACCAGTGCTATTTTATACCATAAATATGAGGAGATGTCAATGCAAAAAATATTGCGCAGTCATAAATTAAATATAATTGTAACATTATAGAATACTGTGAAATCAATACTCAAGTGTTGAATCCCTGAGTGTTACTACTGCCTACTTAAATTATTTGTCGAATAAACATCAGGGACATAGCTCCCAGATAACCAGGTGTAGTTTCATTCTAGGCATTACCATAAAGAAAAAAGAATTATAAATTAAATATTTACATAGTTGTAAAGTAAAGACTTATGTTTATTCATAATTATCATGAAAATTAGCACACAATTTATTAAAATGTTCTCAAATCGGAAAATAATTTGTTACCTAAAATTGTGAAGATACGGCGTAAACAATTCATGGCAGGTTCTGAACTGTCATTAATTTCCTTTGCCGTATATTCACGAGTTTATGTATCAAAATATTTTCCAGTTTCAGATCATTTTTATGGATTTTGTTCAAACTTTGTATGAAATTTATGAATAATGTATCGGCTTCATCATTATTAATTTTTGCTTGGTTTTGTAGAAATTAATATTTTTTCTTTGATTTGTGGTAACACATATCATGTAAGTACGCCGACCTACATGTGCATCAAAATTAAGTACTGCCCAATGGCAGTACTTAATTACAATTACAATTAATTAACTGTCAAAATATCATCGGACACTATATCTCTAGGTAGTTTTCTTCACATTGTGGAGATCCATATACTTCATTTTTAGTGTTCATATTTCATGTTCATAAGTTCATGGCTCATAAATATAATTTACTTATGAAATATTAGGTATGATGTCTGACCGAAAGGCAGAATTGGAGCGTAAAAAGGCGAAGCTTCAAGCGCTTCGTGAAGACAAAGATCGAAGGCGACGGGAAAAGGAACAAAAAGATGTTGAAGAAGCCACTGTAAGTTTGCATATTCTTAAATAATATAATAGACAATATAACATTTTTTTGGCATATAAAGCTATAATATTTTAGTTTTAAACACAGTTACAGGATGTTCACCGCTGAGCCACATTAATGTTATCTTTTATAGTCATATATAATATAATCGGCAGCAGAGGTCACTTGTTTTTGAGTCTTATAGCTGAATAAAAATATACATGATTGCAAATATATTTAGATAAATTATTACATGAATTCCCCCCTAATTGTGCGGTGAAGTGATAGGCAAGGCTTATGAAAAAAAATCTTGCAAATGCTAATCAATGATCCTTCCGTGAAGCCAGTCAGTCAATTGATCACCTATCAAACCGAACACGGAACACGGACAATTTTTACCAAAAAAAGATACATAATTTCATTTGTATTTATGTATTTCACAATTAAAAATCAGTCGATGTCGAGAGCTCATCCGATATTCGTACCAATGTCAAAGTTCTTAAAGCCTGGGTATGAACTATTAAAAGAAGTTGATAATGCTCATAACATCATTGAACGTTACTTAAGAAATTTAGATGCTTGAAGAAAACATTTTTTGATAGAAAATATATTCCAATATTATATACATTATTAAAAGGAGGTAGAAGTTCCAAAAGGTAATTTTAAAATTGCTTGGCCCCTAAACATGAAATATATGAAGATTTGCACACAATCATTTATTATGCAGTTTTTAAAGGTTGACTCCAAAAATACTGAAGAGTTTTCCGATAATAAAAATCTAAAACCGATCTTGAAAAGAAGTTGAATAAATAGGATTGTAAGTGATAGTTATGATGAATGATCTATATCGGGGTTTCCCAAACTATGTTCCGCGGAAATTGGAAAGCTTTTATACACTGTAACAAATTTAAATATATTCTTACTAGTAAGAATTACCCAACCTAAAAAAATAAGCTAAGTGTTCTGTTAAAATTTCCGGGCTTGCGAAGTGTTCAATTGCAGAAAAAGTTTGGGAAACCCTGATCTATATAATCCTGGTACTTTAAATAAATATGTATAAACTTCAAATCTCATGTAACACAGATTTATATTACATAATATTTTTGTAGAACCGAATACCGTCTTATATGAGGTCCGAGTTCGATTGAAATTCGAATTGGTTGACATTTATGTTTATTTGAAGGCTCTCAATGAAGGAGTCCATCCGATTGTAATAATAGTAGCAGCATGCCTACAATATGTTTCAATATAACGCTATCTGCTTTTTAGTATTACTACTAGTTCATTTTTGGATCATCAAAAAATTGTCACCACTCGTGTGCTCATTTGCATACAAATAAAAAGACAGGTATGTGTTTTGACATACGAATATGTCTTATATGTCACACTTTCCCTAGAAAAACATGAAGAAAAGATGAAGGCTCTTGTTTTACGCTGACTTTAAATAGAATTATATAACTGTAGTTGCGAGCCGCCGGAGGCGTTGCTGGAGAGAGCCGAAGAGATCTTGATGAGATGCTCTCGTCGTTGGGCGTCGCTCCTGTTCATGAAGTTCTCTCTTCTCTCTCTTCTCTGGCGTCTCTTACTCCTACACCCCCTGCCACTTCGTCTCCCGATGCCAGTATGCTCATTGCTCAGCAGGGGTGAGTAATACTTGGGCCACTTTTACTATATTAATAATTTTACTTCAATGACATTTTTGATAATTTTAAAGCTTCCACTATTTTCTTGAATTGCATTTGTGCAATAGACTGTTAAAGTGAATCTCCTAACCCTACAGCCTGCATTTATGAGGCTTGTATTTTAAAAGTCACTTATAAACTTGCCATATTAGATTATGGCTGTGATTAAGTGAAACTTTTTCACCTTTATGTTATTATAAATGTATATGCTATAACCATCATTAAGAGTTGGAGAATCATTCAGGCCTCTATGACAGAGGTCGGCAAAGTGCTGCTCTTTGGCCCCTTAGGTGTGGCTCTTGGTGAGAACCTATAATCGTGCCTAAAATTAAGAATAACAACATACAAACCTGACTTACTTAAACTTTCCAAGGAGATGCAAGAACATTGTTCGCACTGAGTGTTTTTCAGTCATTGTCATGATTTAAATTTAAGGATTCCTTAATTACATAATATTTTTTACCACAGGATAAAAATTTTATTAACCTTCTACGAACGTACGTGATACGCGCACTGTGATGTCGACTTAGCCCGCTAGCCCCTGATGTAGTTTGCAACTCCTGATGTAATGAATATGTAAAAATCTATTGTAAATGCATCTATTTTGACAAAATATTGTCACATATGATGAGGACTAATATTGTTTTCGTAATGTAAAGAGAAAAAAAGGTGACTTTTTTACCCATTTTTTCGAAAATAACTAAGAGGTGGGGTGGTTAAGTACGAAATCAAGTTTTATTCAATGTACCCGTACTTAAATGAAGTGCTAAAATTATAATAAAGGTTTGCTAAATTAATAGATTTGGCTCTCAAATTTTTTTTTAATCGTTGTTATGTACATATTTGGCTCTTCGGCTAATAAGTTTGCCGACCACTGTTCTAGGAAGTTAAAAAACTTGTTGACATTTAAAGTTTTCATGAGCAAAACCAGTGCAGAATTTCCAGTTGTGGCAAATTTTTCCAGTTAATTTTTATATTTCTTGATTTTTCTGGAATGTGCCATTTTAAATTATGTGTGCGATATTTCATTAATTGATAAATCTCCTGAATCTGACTGAATGTGTGGTCTAGTATAACGATGAAATTGTCGTGTTTGTATATAGAGTGGCGCGTCGAGCAGTACCACAACTGAGCGTAGTATCAGTGCAAGCTACAAACATTCCTCCTAAAGAGTCAGTTACTTACACTAAGCAGACTCAGACTGCTAATGCCAGTGGCCACGATCGAGACGGTTAGTACTTTACTTCACATCCCATCCTACTCTATTTTTCTACAAATAATGTATTTTGTGATGAAAAAATGCAAAGATATTTGACTCACTGTCTATATTTATTTAATATAAATTTTATAAAGCTGGTGAGTCAGCTTTTTGTTTATGCATAAGAATTTCAACTTTATTGAAATCTGCCTTTAAAACCATGGTCAAAAATCACCAGTGTATAGTAGATGTTTCGATATGAATTCTTGTCCAATAATATGTTATGTTGTATTTTCAAAAATATAAAGTTTAATAGGCAGATAGTTTTTTTTTAAAAAAAAAATATCCTTATGGATCATTATTTTTGACCCGGTATTCACTTTTTGGCACCTTCAGGCTGTGTGTATGCAAATAATATGTAAGTTTACACTTAATTTTTTTGAGTAATATTGTTTATATCTATATTACTATAATGAAATGCGCATTTTAATGTGGCTTGAAATGGTGTTGGGAAAACATTTAATAGGTTTATTTTCAATCACTCTCACCGATAAAATATTGATGGCTTTTTACAAAGTCTGTGCTGCAGTATAAGGGTTGTAAGGATCTGCAGATTTATCTTATCTTGATACATTATATTTTACTACAATCGGTAGTCAGTCAATCGCTCATCTTATTATACTCTATCTAAATGTATATTCAAATTCAATTGTTGGTTTTTTATGGATCTTCGGGACTTGAATCTGCGACCTCCAATTTCAAGTAAGTCTCTAGCTCGAACCGGTTATTAAATTTATCGATTGATAAAATTTACTTAAAAAATATAAATTATTAAAATCAATTTAATTAAACGCTTTAAGCTGGAGCTGTAAAATTGTATGAAGAAATATTTTATACCTACAACACTCTTAATTCTTACCTTTCTGTACATCGAATCGTTTGAGGTATTTACTGGCGAATGATTTGTTATTTATAACAATTATTTTGGATTGAGAGTGGGTGTTTGAAATTTCTTTCACAGACATTAAGCTAGTAAGAAAATTATATAGTACAGGTCTCAAATTCGAGACTTCTGTTTCTCAACAATTCACAGGTGTGCGCACTTATTCAATTAGCGTATTCAAGATATCAGGCTATAGTACAGGATTATTTAATACGGTGATTGAGAAAAGATCTCATTGATAGGTGAAATCTGGGTTGTAAATAATGATCCATATATTGATCCCGATTACTGCGTTTACAGTAGTTGACAGTTGTAATGATATGTTACAATTGGCTATTTATTATATTATTATCCAAGAGAATGAATGAAAATTGCGCACAAATTTTTGTTTAAATTTTTTTTACACAAAGAGTCGAATAAGATGAGGTACCCTATATGTTTTTAATATTTTTGAATAATTTGTGTCAGTTGAAACCCCCTTATTATTATTAATGTTAAATTCGAAGATGTGTTTTTGGTGTTAAATGAATATTTAACTTGATTTTTAAAATTTGATTTGCATTTATTGTTTGTTTACTATCCCGTTAGGTTTTTCATACATTTATTTATGCTGTTCATGTTTTGAATTAGAATTATTTTAAAGATATGCAGGTTTTCAATTTTAGCATGAATTTTTAATAAAGGTACATTTTGGTTATCGGACTAACAAAGTTTAACAGATTTCGAATTCACCTATAGAATTATAATATCTAATACTTTTAGATTAATTTAGACCGATTGGATTTATCAATATTGTATTGTTCTTATTATATAGATATGTTATTTTACCGTGATATCCCAGGGTCATTTATTTTGTGTTTTTATTTTCTGTTCATTTTACATTTTCTATTATTTGCATGCTATTATTCATCTGCTTGTCATTTTTAATTAGAATTACCCAGTAAACTAGTAGAATAATTCATAATTATTTATACATAATATTTTATATATCCGTGAGCTTATTAATATTTTTTGTTATTCTTTTTAAATATTATATTATATAGTATTGAGATAATTCCATATCGCTTGTCAATATAACTACTATTCAGTGACCGGGTCAATAATAATATGGGTTTACTATACAAATAGAATGAAAGAGTATGCTAATAATGTGTGTTTTGTTATCATTTCATAAATCATGTAAATATATATCTGAACCTACTAATCCGTTTTTGAATGTTTTTACCTTCAAAGCTCCATTTCTGACTAAAATCGACTTAGGTGTATTACTGATGTTGCTATGTTTAAACTTGTACATATTTCAAATTTCACTGTACACTTAAACAGCAGCAATCTACCTACACACTCAGGAAATTCATAGTTGCATTCAGTATGTATAGTTTGTGTGATAAGTTTAACATTCTATTGTAGCTGTACATTCATTGAATTTTATTTTCTAAATATTAAGATTTTGGATGAAGGTTGCACATATGTGTAATAATTGCACTATATTCACATGTATTCCGACGTTTACTTCTTAACCAAAATAACATGTTTATGAAATGATAACAAAAATACACACGTCAATAGTGATTAATAAATAATGAATCTCCTAAATACATTAAGTTTATTGATACCTGTAAAATAATGAAGCTTAAAGTTGGTTAACATGTCACAAAAGAGGCTTTTTAGAAATATATGAAATCTGTCATTTTGGTGTATAAGGCCGCGAGCGACAAAGCGACGGCGACAAAATGACGGAAACAGAGATGCAAAATAGCTATGAATAAGTGAGTGAGCAAGTGAACAAGTTGCTGTGGCGACTACATGTTGTCGCGCTGCTGAACTTGTTCACTTGCTCACTCACCTATTTGTAGCTATTTTACATCTCTCTTTCCATCGCTTTGCCGCTGTCGCTCTGCTATTGTCCCAACGGCCTAATACTGTGTATACGAGATACCATTGTTCACTGGCAATTCTTGGTGGTTCAAATTTCTTAATCCTAATGAATTCAATTTTTTTTGAAATAACTAAATGAGTTTAACAAATTTGAGATAATTTTGATGTTTGAATCCAAGATGCTTTATAGATATTTATGTGTTGAGAAATTATAAAACTAATATTTAATTTGAATAATTTCCAAGAGCCTTTTTTAAAAGCATCAATTTTGAACAGTTTTTATTTTTAAATTAATATTTAAATAAATATTTGTTTAAATATGAGATTGAGCCTCTGGGTGGAAAAGTAGCATTTTCATAAAGATTTTCCGAGATGGTGGCGGTCGAGCAAAAAATAAAAGTGGTCACGAGCAGATCATTAGAAAAATGGTTTAATTTTTTGTTTTCATTATCTTGTTGAACTTCTAACACTTGTGAGATGAATACAAAATATATAAAGATCACATATATACACAGATACACAGTGAATCTGTCCAATCACAAATGCTGTTTTCTTCACCTGGGGGCTCAACTGATACCATCATTTACTGGTATTTGACATAAACACTTTCAACACTCCAATTCATATTAATGATCAAATTTAATTTCTTCATTAATCAATATGACTGTTGCCCAAATAAAAAAATTCTAAAAAAATGTTTGATAACTTGGTGTTGCAATTGATTAACCTTTTTCTACGTGTATTTATTTATTTAAAATGGTTTTTGTTTTTAGAAAATATTGGATATATAATATATTCTTTCCTTATATCCGAGACAGTAGAAATTTTTCAGTGCAATGCTTAGAGTGGCTATTCAAATTATTTTACTTTCGTGACGGCTAAGCCTTATGTGGACTCTAAATTTATCATACAGTCACTGTAACTCTTGTTATGAATTATTTGCTCAAACTAAACTCTTGTAGATGAAATATTTGGCAGTCTAGCGATCGAGATAATCTTTGCAATACCTGATTGTCATGGTAAAAGAATTGTTGGATTTGGGCGATTGTGTGTGTGTTGATGTTTTTATGCTACCCTAACAAAAGGCCGCTCTTCCAATGCCTCACCGCTTGCAGGATACATGGAGGATTGGTGGCGTCCGCGCAAAGGTAAAACTTCAAACATCACCCCTCCACCCTTGTCATCGACAGTCTAAAACTCAACAGCCGTGACCGAGAGAATACTATTAATTTTTTTTCTAATCTGGTCACTTTTTTATCGGCTTTGTTTTAAAAAAATTTCAATTTCACAGCTTATGCTTTTTAAAATCTTGATGCAAAATATAACTTGCCCAATAATTGCCACTTCTGCAGACTCATGTATTAATGTATTTTTCTGCGGGAATGTTTGCTGTTAAGGATTAGAGTAAAATAGTTAGTGGAAAAATACATTGAGCTGCTGACATTTTATGTTACAGTAATGTATGTATCATGGCAAATTGTGCAATTCATAGTAGTTGGATTGTTTCTCTCTTTGTGATAATCTTAAACTTTTCAATTTTGTTACTAACTATATCTAATGATTTTATCATTTTAATGTATATTAATATATATATATATATTAATTGTATTTCAATATTATTGTTTTTAATCCTTCACCTGCATCGTTACTCGACAATATTTTACAATTTCATTTTTAGGGTTGAATAATTATTCATTAAGTATGTATTGATCTCAGTCTGTCTTCAATAAATTTCCAACAGCCCTGCATCTATAAAAAAAAGAAAATATAAACATAATTCTGAGTGAACAGCCGCACTTTCCCATTTGGAGCTTGTATTTTATTCATAGATTTAAGAATTGAAGATTTGATTCGCTTATTGGGATTTAAGAAATCAAAATGCACCGCATGAATGTATGATATGCAAATTTAGACAGTTTATACTGAAATTTTCTGTGTTCACACAGTTAACTTTTTTAAACTAGGGTAAGTATGTGTGACAAGATTATAGGTGCCTAAAGATATGTGACCGTTTGAATCGGTAATTAAATTATTTGCACTTTGCCATGCTTACTTTACTTCGGGTTTTCCATCTATAAAAGCAAACTTTATTTTAAATCTATTGTTACTTAGGTGTAATAATAATATTTCTTTATTCTTGCAGAATGATTTCAGATGTAATAAACATTCACACGATTTTCGGGAAATCAATTAACTGCCTTTTGAATACATATTGTGTAAATCATACCTTGTTTCCATGCATCCATGTTTCATATACAATCGACATGCAGTAAATAGAAAACATACTGATAATAGGTAGATGTTCAATGTGTATTTTTCTTAATGTTAAATATACACGATTGAGTCGATTGGTTAATATATATATAAAAAAATTAAGATTGCGTTGAAATATTTTTCATCCAATTAATGATGTGAATTATTGGAATAATAATTATTATGAAAAAGTTTTGTGAACATGGACTGGTAATTCCCCGATTTCCCTAATGCGCACAAAACACTCACAGTTGTATGATAGTATAAATAGTTTTAAGAATAGTAGCTTATATATATTTTGACTTCAACATTATTTGTTGTGATATAAATGATGTCCACATTTTTGCCACAAATCACTCAAGTCACTGATCCTATTGCAGTGGGGTAGATTGTGCATCTTTAAAAGTATTCACTGTATTTTAAAATCATACAATATATTCAGTTATTTCCTTATACAAATGTGAAATGAAAGTTAATTTTTTTTTTAAATTAGTGTGAGAAATCATAGTGTCAGTTGACGCTTATCTCAGTAGTTCATGTAATGTAGAATTCTTAAGTTTACCCATTTAAATTCAAATCACCCATATGAATTTTCATTTTATTTTAATGTTATAACTGGACTATCCATAAATTTGACAATCTATCTAAGATTTTTTTCTCCCTTTTATTTCATATAGCACACGCGACAGACTACTACGGTAAGTTATTATTTCTCTTGGTTTATAAGCTTCTCATTCGATCATCGCTTTTTTATCTCGCTGATATAACTGAAATGTAAATAAGTCGTTCAGACTATTTGTCACAAGCTGTTCGATCTGTCTTAAACCATCTCTCCTATCTATTAACTGTCTTTCCATCCTTAACCTTGCCATTCTCAAATATTAATTGATTGAAATATGTTGTGTCAAACGTGAATAATTTAAAAAATTTAACCGATCATAATAGGGAAGCGATTGAAAACCTTCCAGAGTTCTCCACTGGATCAGTGTAGATCGTCATTTTACTATGTCACCTCATATAATATTTTTACGATTGTGTTAAAAGGGCAGTAGAGAGTTTAGGGTGCGATTCAAAGACTTAAAAATACAGCATGGTTTTATAAAATATTAACAGAAAGCCGATCTTCAGGGAAGACTTGATCATTAATAAATTATATACGTATCGTGTTTTTTTAAATGTAAAAATATGCAAAAACTGTATTTGAAGGACAAAGAATTTAATAATGACATTAAAATACAATATTGAATATTATACAAGATGCTTAAAATGGATAGAATTAAGTAATTAAAGTAGGCAAGTTGGCATATCTTGTTCATCATTATACGGATGTTGTTTACTGATCCTTATGTAACTTTGTCGCTGCGCATGCATTTGTCAGTTTTCTTAGTCTTATCCTGAGTTTTTACTCATCACTGTTCTCTGTCCTCTCAACATAGTCGGTAAGTGTCTTCAAATAATATATAACTAACACAATATTTGTATGGGAACTCTTGTATGTTTCTGTAAATACACTCGCTCGCTCATTACGATATCGTTTTCATAACCGAGTGGGAAGCTTGCGGGAGAAATGGTTCACAAACTCTTCAGAATTATTTAGATATACTTTTCTTATATCATGCACTGAGGCGCTTTAAGAAGTCACTTTTTCTATTTCATATTGTATAATAATATTGTAATTCATGTTGACCGATGAAGGAGTATCATTTGTGACTCACTCTATCTATTATAGCAATTGTATTATCTATTAGATTCTTCTTAATGTGGAAAAAATAGAAACTTATTTTAACTGTGAAAATAGAATATTTGAATACTAAGATAGATTTTTAAAGTTTTTATACCAATCGATGCAGCATCGCCTTAAAAATGAAACTGGGAATCATTGTAACTTGAGATGTCTGAATTGGATTGTTGCTTTAATTTTCTTTTCAAATAGTTGATATATTGTAATATGTTAACGCCGTACTGACATTATTTTATTTTTCCTCTCCCCTTTCAAGATGAATACAATCTAAACCCGGGTTTAGAATGGGAGGACGAGTTCACAGGTAGGTCCTAATACTGACAAATCACTGCTGTCAATACACCTCTACTGCTAAACCGACCCAGCATGAGCATTTTGTGTTGTCGTTAGATCCTTGAATACTCGTACCTACTCGGAACTATATCCAATCGCAGATGACGGCGACCAGTTTAATCGCAAGCTATTTATAAATATAATCCACTCACGGTACAGATGTTCTCTCATACATTTAATCGATGAAATGTCTCTAAAGCACAGTAGAGTATTCTGTAAACCTCCCAGTCTCGTCAATTGTCTCATATTTCCTCCACTTCTTAGTGGAAAAACCCTGTATTCTCAAAGGCAATCTTTTGTTCATTAATTATTTATTGTATTTTAGAAATTCTGTGCGAATAAAGCGAAACGTTTTTGAAAAAAGAAAACCATAATTTAAACATAAAAGTAACAATTTCTCTAATTATCGATAAATAGTTGCTATTTAGTGATAATTGTATCATTACTTGAATTTTTTGGTTACCATTTGAGTCAATGAAGTCTTCAAATAAACCTTTGGTAATATGAGTCCATCTCAAATTGCGACTGTTACATGTTAGTATTTCCTTCCCGGCTTGTTCTACTCATCGGAAAATTAAACAAACCCGTTTACTGTATGGGAGAACATCTGACACAAGGTTAGTAAGTTTTTAATTTCTTGCATCGAACTAGGCACTGCACTAACTTATCTTTACATGACTACCATAATTTACATAATTGAAATTTTGTTCTATGCTATTTCTAAATATATTGTTCACAGTTTCCTCATTACGTGGAAAGTTTAATAAAAAGTCGAGTGGAATTATAAATATAATTAAATTAGTAGTTTACTCACCTCTTTTCGGCAGAGTGGCTTAATTTCATATATTATATATTGTGAGATAATTAAAGCTAATTTTTCTTATAGTGTTGCATATAAGGCTGCGTCCAGGCTGGGCCAAAAACAAGCGAACGTAGGCTTAAAACAGTACAAAATAAGCCTTCGTTTGCTTATTCATTGCTCAACCTGGACGCACCCTAAGATGGTAAAAAGTGTTTCAATCTGTCGATGATGATAAGAATCGTAGTTATAAATAGCAGTATAAAGAGCACCTTTTATTTAAATAAAATTAAGTTTTCACTGAGTACAAATAATTGAATGTATGGGTGTGGTTGGTTATTAAGGATATCCACCATATAATTAACCATAGAAAGTGTGGTGAATCGCCAATCGGTTCAATAGTTATTTAATATTAAATAAATTGTAATGAATAATATTTTTGGTGAGTAAAGATATATTAAATATCCTTTCCTAGCGTAGTTAGTTTGGTCTCTATCACTCTTACGTTTGAAATGAGTCAAATATTCTTTATATATCAAGTGACGGGTTGATAACATTTTTTACTATGTTCACTAAGTACTGTGTTTTCATTCAATCATCACAACTAATTAAATCACCAGTCCATATATAATAATTTTTGTAGTTTTCAATAATTTGTAAATTGTGTTACACGAATATTGTAACTAGATTGTAACGGAATTAGATGTGTTTAAGGATAAAGTTTAACATTTACTTATTGCATTTACTTTTCATTGCTGAGCTCATAATTCATGACAGATCATATAGTGAAACTGCAGTGTTGGAAAATAACTCACATTTTTATGAGATATGCAAAAAATCTACTCTTAATAAGACAATGTTAATCGTACACTATTAATGAGAAATAGTCATTTTGTGTTAGATCAAAATTTTTTATGATCTACTTAGAACTTATCTATTTTAAACTTACTAAATGAAAATTGGTTGTATTTTCGTTTGATTGACCTTATTATTAATAAAAGATATATTTAACCAGAATAAAAAGAGAAGCTTAGTGATTAACGGGAGCTGTCAGGCTGTTTGCAATTTTGTTTAATATATTTATTAAAATCATGTTGACAGAACGTCTCGAGCATGTGAGGTTTCGATTTTTAGTTTAATTGTATAAATAATGTAAGGTATTTTGCTTTATCATTGTCACTATTTTGACTACATTGCTTGTATGCCCTGGCCTTCATTTTTATTTAATGGAAAGTAGCACTCCATTCGATGATCCACGTTGGCGTGGAGAGCTCAGGAAAGTCATCGTTGAGTTTTTATATTTATTTTATTTTTGCACATACATTTATTTGAGTTTACCCATTATTACTATTCATAGAGGCGTGCACATTTCAACTTTTTTTCGAATGCTTTTGAAGAGTTATATCACTAATGATCATATTATTATCTTTTATATTTTAAAAATATTTATTATTTTAGTTTTGCTTGATATTATTTCTTCCTTTATTTTCATATTGAAATGAGTCATTCTTTCTTTTACATATTCCCGCCTGTTTCCTCTTGTGTGCAATAAACGAACGCAATATGAATTGGCTTTAACTTAATTGGCATATGTATTATCCAAAATTTTACTTATTTCTTTTTAATTTAAGGAGTAGATTTGCATATCGATAGACTGTTTAAATAATCCTTTCCATGTAGAAAAACATTTGCCAACCGAGTGAAGCAGATTATTAACTAATCACCGACAATACTTAGCATTCGACTGTTATTGTGCCAGTTGACATCAAAATTGAGAAGGTATCATAGAAAATTTGAACTATCGCAAACGTGTAAGCCCATCCATCCAAATAATAATTGACTTCTTCAGGCTCTTTTCGGCTGCTGTTTATTGTTCAGGCCATTTACACTTTCAGTATTGGTTCCATATTTATTAAAATACAGGAAGCTATTTGGTACAAATTGGAAAAAATCCGCACAAAATTATTTGAAACATGTTCATATCATTCACCAAAGAAGTAAATTTTATTCATGTAATAAGGAAAGGGAGTCACATGTAATAAGTCATTTTTTTTTGAACATTTTTACTGTTCTTTCCACTGGGCACAAATGATGTAATAAAAATTGAATTTGAGATAAATTATAATCTAGATTATATATATAATTTGTTTTATTCGGTCATCAAATGCTCAAAACATGGATCGGTTAAATTGTGTAGAGTAGCATTGTTGGTTTACGCTTTCTGAGTAGACAGTTTTAGTCGGATTGTATTTAAGCATCTCTCAATAGTATAGAAATCTGAATTCGTTATTTTGAAATCATTTCCTACATGGCAGATATGAAGAAGTTTGTATCAAAGTTATTTCCATGAAATTTAACAATAGGTCAATTTGTATTTATTTTGATCTATACTATAATGATAGTCAATGCTTTTTTTGATCACTCATACTGAATGTTGCATTTTTATTATTTTGTTTGGCATATATTATAAAATAGTGAATGATTAAATGAGACCCCTTTTGTGCAATAGCGTGTTGACAATTTTATTATTCAATATAACTGATGACATTCAAAAAAAAAATATGACAAAAGAGACAATATGATTGATCTATTTTGTTAAATGTAAATTCAACCATTGCAGTAATAATTTACTGCGATGATAATTAAATGATGCCAAATCCATTTCAAAGGCGGTGCTCGATCTCAGAACAAAGAATAATAAGTCTTAAATCGCAGTCTGATTGATGCAGTAAAATTGTGAGAATTTGATACGCTACTACTCGACATGGTCATTCGTGGTAGGTTTGCCATAAAATACAGGATTGCACAGATATCACAAAATTATTATGTTTTCCTTGGCTTCCCATAACTATATAGAATACAGACAAATTCAATATGCTTTGCATTTATAAACAGTCTTAATATTATCAAGAAAATTTCTAATTAATTGATTCTTTTATATTTT
>JAGVSQ010007285.1:0-15479 GCA_022683975.1 Rhyacophila evoluta
AATACATATTCCTCCTCAGTTTTAAGCTACAATAAGAAAGCATGCCCAACATGAAGGCAGTTGGATAATGATTAGTTCCCGTACTTATTCACCAACGTCCGATAAAAAAAATGAATTAAAATACACAATTACACTAACTGTATAATGATCACATAGTATAATATTTTATTTGAAACTTCATATTATTATGTTAAAAATACACTTATTAAATGTCACCACAAACTGAAAAAACAATAACTAAACAAATAATCGAATACTTATAGTTTAATTAATTTCAATTTTATGTTTGTATTTATTCTATTTGTGCTTTTTTGTCGTTTCTAATTATGATATCTGTCTCCCTGGTTAGCGTAGTTGGTAGCGTGCGCGTCTATCAATGCGGGTTCGATTCCCCATCTGTCGGATTTTAAAAATCTGAAAATACGGGACTGGATGCCTACTAAGTTGAGCAATTGCCTGACAAACGACTCCCGTGAAAAATAATCTGTCGAGACTTTTTCACATTGCGAAGATCCATATACTCCACTATGGTAGTGGGTATCTTCATACTGTGTAGATCAATATGCTCCACTTTTGGAATAAAAATGGTATGAAATATAATATATATACGAGAAAAAAGGGGAAAGTGAGAGAGAGTAATATAATGTATGTTGAGGCAGACTAGAATGTCTTAAAAAAAACCGATCGAAAAGATTTTATTTATGAAAATAAAAATTGACAATTCGTGAAGCAACATTTGAGAATCTCTGTAGTGAAGGTAGATAGAATCGTTGACCTTCTTAATTGTACGCTAACGGACAGTAATAGGGTAATTATTTCCATATAACACTGCTTCAGAGATACGGAAAAAGAAATTTAGACAGAATTACTTCTCAGTCCAGCTTTTCTTTGATCATTTTGTACCCGCATTATATTAAATAGTTTTTCAATACTTTTTTAATCTGACTATGTTATTTTCTATAATATTTATTTCTATATTATATAAAATACTTACGCCAGTAACTTATGAATTTACCTATATATACTATATATAACATACAGTACTACTAATATAATAATACTTATTTAAGCACGTAGTATCATTAATACCAGAGTAATTAATTTGTATTTTTATTATCGTTCGTCAATTGTAACTTTTCGGCAGCGGCGTGCACAAAAAAGGGGTCAGAGGAACAAATTACCCAATTTATAATTGTAAGGCGTCCGTATTATAAGAATGATATACACCATAGTGTACGCTAACTATGACTAGTTGCAATGCAACGTGATTTAAAAAGTCAGTTTTATAAATTTTAGAAAATTATGCCATTTTTTATCAGCATATCGGTATTTTTATTTAGAGACTTCCCGCTAAGTAATATGAGAAAGAAATAAATGAAACACTGTATATTCTGTACACACTGTAGTGCACGCTGGCTAAGGTCTTGGTGACTTCTGAGACACTTCTTGTACTCTTAATAGCGCCTCACGTTAATTAAACCACGGTATACAATCGTATAACGGCTGCAGAGGCGTGACAGATAATGAAGGTGAAAACAATGTAGTGAAAATCAGTAGATGTGTTAGTAATGCGATCATGGGACTCTTAGATGTCATTTTTAAGGGCGATTTATGTGTATTACACCATTTGCAATGGAAAAGCTATGGATAAAGGAAATTTATTTTTTAAATTAAATTTAGAAAACTATAGAATGAGTGTTAAATAAATTATATTTATTAAAATGATAATAATTTTTGTTACAATAAATTTTTTACAGTTATTCGATAAAAAATTATTTTGTAAGTTGGGATATTTTCAAGTGAAGTGCGGCCCTCGCTTAATTGAAGTCAATATAATATGCTCAACGTGATTAAATAGATCTTCATTTATCAAGACAATTTTTATCAGCGGAAGCATATTAATTAAATTAGCATCAAGTGCGGTAATACTCCTGCTAAAGCCATTAATTAAATTAATATCGCAAACAAAGAATTTTTATAACATCACTAGGCAAACAGAAAAAGCTTTTTAATTAATTTACATATTTAATATTATACACTTGTTATAATAGATGATATAAATGATGAAATTCAAAACCTTTCTGAAAGCAAATAGTAAGTAATACAACTCAAAAAGGCTTCGTGATTGCACCACGTATTCGAGTACTGCGCAGTTGGAGATGTTACAAGACAAACAATCCACGCAAACATTAGAAAGATTTTTATTTTCATACGTTTTTCTGCAATAGATTATTTACGTAATTCGACATTCGATACGTTTGCCAAAGCAAAACTAATTGAAAATTAAGAAAATCTATTATTTTCATCGGATGCGATTACAGTCTGACATCTTCTTCTGCGAAGATTCTGCGATAAATCATTTTATCCGGCGCGAAATTAAATATCCCATCACGTTTTTCGTTTGTTTTGTGTGAGATTTTTAACTCCATCTTGTCTTTGTTGGAGAACGAGCATAAGGGAGGTATAGAATTTCATTTACGTCTAGAAAACTTACCCCTTAGTCGAGTTTTGTAGATCTGTCGACTTGTGTTGACTGTTTCAATTAAACTATACTAATGTGATATTAGCGACAGCTTAGGCATCCCGTAAAAATATTATTATTGTATATTTTGTATATGGAAGCTCACAAGATAACGGAAATCTTAAACGCACGGTATAATTATTGTGAATAGTTTAAATAAAGGACATTTTCACGATTCAAGTATGTGAATGCATGCAAACATTATAACGGTTAATTTTTAAATAAAATAATGTTTTTAAACAGCACGAGACCTAAATGAAAAAAGTGGAAACCACAAATTTTAGACAAAAGTAAAATTTATAGGTAGTATGAGATCTTAAAAGGGAGAAATAATGAATTCTGCGAGGAAGACTCAGAAGTTCTGGGAGAATATTTTGGCGGCGTAAGTATTAAAAGAAAAAAAACAAGAAAATCTAAGACTTGGAAGCAATTTAGAAGAAAGTAGATCAATTTAGACTGAGCAAACTAGTATTAGTATAGACAATTGAGAGTAGATAGTATATTTATTACTATATCCGCATTGAAAGTACGGACGATGATCCGTCTCGGGAAATAAGTGCGGACGTCTTTTGGGACATTTCAGTAATGTTATACGCTGCAATTTCATCGAATTCATTCCTACTTACTATGTGTTCATTTATCGTATACGTATACCCATATGTCCATCCATTTGTCTAATTAATATCTATCTATTATTATAATTCGTCTATCTTAATATCTATATAATATTATAATCATGTTTCGACATGAGGAATGGAAAAATCATACTGTAGTCAGTTCATAAAACATGGGAATATTCCATAACCTGAAGGATGGCCGCTTCATAAAATAGATTGTATTGATTTCTGCAATGTAAAAAATGGTTTATAGATTATTTTTACAAAAGTTGGTTGAAGTCTGGTTGTGTCTGCGGTTGCTAAGAATACAGCATGAACGTTTTGAAGCTGGAGATTGTTCAAGCAATTCTTACAGAACTATGGATCCGCTGGGTTAAAAAAAAATGCTGAAAACTATTCTCGCAATGAAATTAATATCAATATTAGTCTTCAAGTTTTGAAAATCTATATAATTCGCTTTAGAAGCGAAGGTATTAATGCTGGGTAGATCATTATTCTCCACTTTTGGAGTGAATATAGTGACGTGAAATCAGGGAATATAAAACATAAAAATATTAATAAAATGATGCGTGTTTACGTATCCAGTGAGTTTTGTCTTCATTGTGCATATTTTAAAATCAAAAATAGATCTCTAAAGGAAACGATTTCGAGTACTCATTCTAAAAAAATGTGTTTTGCTTCAAAATATGTAGAGCACTCAATAATAACTCTTTTTATACATTAAATAATAGTTTGAAATACCAAGTTTATTAGCAAGTGTAAAATGTTATTTTTAAAGTTTTCTTATCCGTAAGTTATCGCTGATGCAGTTATACTAGTCTTAAAGAGAGAGAAAGGGAGAAATGATTTGAAAACTTATAGATTAATTAAGAGAGTTCCCATCAGCTGCTATGTCAAGAAATAGTAATTAATTATTTAAGATAACGTTAACTTTATGAGAACAGTATTTTATTATATGAACTAATCTCATAGAAAATTACAGAAAATTAATCGAAAGGAACTATAGATTTAGTCACCATGATCAAGTTATTAACTGCGCGTGATTGCCAATCGCTTGGTGATGATGTTGGTAAAAAATGAGAATTTAAAATTAAGAATTGCTATTTTTTTTCAGCCACACACCCTGGAACAATAATACTTATCATTTGAAAGCTCTGAAAGCTTTTATCGATCCATATGTATTTATAATTTCTAATTTCAAGGTGTTTGGTATTTACAATGTATATAAGTACATCGACACTTCTTTACATGATAAGAATTATAATTTTCTTCAAAGCTACCAAGAAAATATGCCTACGTATATTTTGTCACTATTTTTGGTCGATGATGGTAATAAATTGAGTCAAACTTACTCAGAAGTAATGTATTCAAGTATTTTTAAAAGTATTTCATTGAATAATATTAGTTGAATGTAGTTAAGAAGAAGGCGTCCAACCGATTGCGATTAAAACAAAGAAACAAACTAATATCATGAATAATTTAATATGAAATTTAAATACTAATATAGCAGATACTACAACTTTCCCAATTATTAAATTATTGAAAAACGTACCACATACTCTAACAGTTATTGAATGTTTTGTCCTTGAATATTTGTTAATATAATATTATAATAGTTTTTGCCCACAAAACATTGAAATTGGTTTTATTTAGTGTATTTTTTTGTTTATAAATAAAACAATACATCGATATAATACAATACAACAATATATATGGAAACTTATTGAAAAAAAAATCTTTGAAAGTTGTATAATGATACTTAAGAGTAGGTCTAACCAAAAATTTATCTGTAAAAGACGAATAGGTTTGAACTACATGAACGTCTTGAAGATATTATTTTTTGTTAGTGCATACCTGCATAGGTTGGAAAAAACAGTGAAAACTCCTTCTGGGTGTATATATATATATATATATATGTGTATATACACATAGAAGTGTCGTTGGCAAGGAGGGGATTCGAAATTAAGTGTTTAATTACTAATTTTACACTTTCTACTTTCGGACATAGTATAAAATACATATACATACATATCCAGATGTATGGAAGTGGGAGTGTAAAAAATACGAAGTATTTTTTACAAACATTAAAATGTGACAGTTTATAATTCTTTGTTTGTAGATTTTTTTTCATGTTATTATTAATTATATTCCGCTTTTTCTTCTTAAATTAAAGAGTATATTTTATCACCCAAAATTAAGCTTAATGATAAAATAATATTTTAAGGCTTGCTTCTCTGAATTATTCAAGGATAAAAATAAAGGAATAATATAAGCCGGTGTCAGATGAAAATGAAAATAAACAAAGGCAAGACAAAATAAAAAGCTTCGGTCATGTAAAGTAAACAAATAATGGATGACGAAAAACTGAAAAGACAAAAGCTCACGATTTGATGTAAAATATTGTGTAATGAAGAGAAAAAATGGCCAGCTTTTTAAAATAACGTCAGAAAGAGCTTTATGAATTTTATGTATATAAGTCTGCGAGTACTATAATTCCAAATTATTGTCAAAGGTATATTTCTTTATGAAAAACATACATAAATCAGCTCAATTAATTATATTTTATAGCCAAGGGGTCCCTTTCTTCTACTTATGCTCATTTATCCTTAATAAACAAATCTCAAATACTAGTGTAGAGATTAGCGTATGCCTTTTGCAATCCAGGAAATGCCGGTTCGATTTCCCATCCGTCAGATTTTAAAAAATCCGAAAATGTAGGATTGTACGCACATTGAGTTGTTCACAATTTTTTTTTTTTATTTTTAAAATTAATTTGTCGATATATATTTTCACATTGCGGGGAGATCTATATCCTCTACTTTCACAAAGAAAATGGTAGAAAAATACTATATATACATATTTATAAAAGTTGTATTAGTATTTATTAACTACAACGTCATATTATTTACTATTTTCATTGTTCATTTTTATAAATTTTTTTTATCATATATTTTACTACTTAACCGTTACTGTAATTATAAACAACGAAATACTAAAAACATAATCAAACGCGTGCAGGTTAGTTTAGTTAGTTAATTTAGGTACAGCGATAGTACTTTTAGTTATATTATAATAATTATATACATCGAGCAGTTTTGGCAAAAGATCGTAATCGGCAATTTAGGGATTTTATTTTGTTTTATCAAACAAGTTCAAATAGATATCCGCATGGACTGGCGCATTGTAAGCGTCATATAGTTTTATGTGTATAATTTTTTACCAAAAACGGATTGATATAATTAAAAAGTTAGGTAAATAACGCAGAGAGAGACAAAATCTTGACAAGCATGAACGATATATATTTTATATGTAGCAAGATTTTTATTGTAGAAAAGGTATTTTGTTTTTTTTTAAGTTATTTAAATAACTCAAACATGCGTGAAGAAAAACGACGAGAATAGATAGTATAAATATGTCGCCTTAGTGGCTAATTCGTTTGGAGGCCGTTTTGTTGTCTGAGGTTACTTTTTCAAATCCTACATTTGCAATAAGGTTATAATAAAATTCAAAGACACATAGCTGGATATTCAATCTACTGGCATTTACGAAGTAAAGAATTATCTTCATAGATTCTGTATAAAAATCTCTTTTTTAGTCAATTATTTAATTCAAATGCATTTTAAGATTCTAAAAATTTAGTGATAGATTTAAGCCAACACTACAATAAAAAATCACGTTCATTCAACAACAGCACAACGAAGTAAATACTAATAATAATAATAAAACAATTTTTCAATGAAAATGATTTAGTATCACTGCATCTTATAATATTAAATGTAGGTGCAGTATAAATAACTTTGAAATCAATGAAAATGTCTTTATTGATATTTTGCAATGCGTGATGAACGCCGTAAGAAATATGATCTTGTATTTGATTTCAATTCTAGACAGAAGCACTATCGAAAAAACGAAGAAAGATGGTGCATTAGAGAGGAGAAAAAATAAATTTCGAGCAAATTATTTTGAAATTTTCAGGCAAGACTTATTGCTGAGATGCATTATGCGTATTTTGAATTGATCTGTAGCATTCTGCTAATGATACGTTTATTTGTTTAATGTATTGCTATTATATTTTTCATGCTGAAAGTAAAACAGGAAATATAATTGATTAATAGTTAATTGTTTTTCTCATTTTTTTAAATTTTCTCGGAACAAGGTAAAATGATCCACGATTCCAAATGAATTGGTATAGATTGTAGTTTTAAATGATGCGGCAGTGGTTAGTAATGTGTTGCCATTTCACGTAAAAGTGGAATAACGTAACAATATCACTATATGGCCAAAGAATTTAAGTGAATAAATTTAACCTTAACTATTTTTTAGCAGCCCTGAATGTCAGCCACCGTGGTAAACAAATAATGCTATATATTTGAACGCTTGTGAAAATGAAATCGCGATGTCAAATAGCACTCTACAAGAGGCATGTCAGATTGCGACTATCTTGAAGGCTTATCACACCATTACCGATGCCGCAATTTGAAACGTACTGCGGTGATGGTAAGAATAAAAACAATAAAACTTAACAATATAAAATTGAAGCTCTTCGTTCTGACGAATTATTTATTTAAAAATGATAATTTCTGTTAACATAGAAGTAATACAGACGGTCCTCGAATTTTGTGCAATTTGATTTTTAAGAAACCTTTCGTACAGTGCTTAAATATATATATCGATACGTATCATAAAACGCACGATTTATATTATATTTATATCTAAATACTTTCAATTTCTTGACGACCATTCGTTACAAATCCTTATTTTTTTCTTCTGTTTTATCAGAGTATCCAGACAAATGCGACCAACATAACTGCGCACATGATAAATTCACACATATACAAACGCGCATAGGACAATAAATTTCATATATCATACTACTGATCACAAAAAAATATTACGGCATTTTAAACTGAATTTACGTTATTAAAGTATAAATACAGATGTATAAATTTTATTCTTAAAATAACTGCCAATTAATTTTAAAATTTTTTGACTGTATTAGGTTACAGGTATCTCCCCGGTAGCATGCATGCCTAGCAAACCAGGTAATATAGGTTCGATTCCCACATCTGCCTGATTTAAAAAAAAATCTAAAAATGCAGGACTGGATGTTTATTGGCTTGAGCTATTGTCTGGTGGGAATGGCTCAACCCAATAGACATCCAGTAGTAGGAAAATAAAGTGTCAAGACATGTCTTCATATTGCGAAGATCGCATGTACTCCGCTTACGGAGCGGACATTTTCGCACTGTGTAGATCCATATGTTCCACTTTCGTAGTAAACATAGTTAAAAAGAGTTACAGAAATAACCTCTTGATTAGCTGAACAATTAGCTGACAACCGATTTTCGAGATTTTCTTTTCCCTAAATAAGTTTTAACATTTATAGTTATAGTAGTAGTAATAAATACTATATTTCTGGGATGATCAACATTACACTCTTGAAATATAATATACATGCTCCATTTTCAGAGAATATATAGTAAAAACGTACCGTGTTGTAAAAATGATGGACTTAATGGTAAACTAAAGAGTAGTAATTATGAATGAATACAAGAAGACGGAGTGCATTGTTAATGAGTAACTTTTGTCATATGGTGATTATATATTATGAACGATCTCGCTAACGTAACAACGTCTCTTCAAGTTTCACTCAGCATTTTGAAAGTTTGCTTTATGATAATTAAGTTTTGTAATGTTATGGGATGGCAGTGGTGCAAATGCATTTAAGGGGTAAGTGTACAGTGAGTCATCGTTAAGTAGATTATGTAAGTTTAGCTGCATTAGCCAACATCAGCTGGATGCTATAACTATTTAGTGTTCCATCGATCTTGTTCCAGTCGCTGTCACAACTTTTGCAGAACATGTAAAATATGACAAGTAATTACTTGATGACAAAAAAAGATAAATGATCCTTTTTCTGTTCCAAAATGGAGCACGTGGACTTCTATTATCGAGTGGCGAAACTGAATAGATAGTATTGATGAAAATATGGAGATCTTTATGACGAAATCGTTTTATTATTTTATTTATTGCGTCCATTACAAATGTAATACAAATCTCCACTATGTGAACAAGTATTTCGATTGGAGTTTGCTGTTCAAAGTTTTTGATAACTATTTCTACACTACTGTTACGACTGTTACAGCAAACTCTGTAAGGTTTCGAACGCAGTTTACTAGTAAAATTATAATATTTTGATGTATTCTCGTTATTATCTCTTCAAACGTTATTTGAAAAGGTTAAAAATTATGTCATCCTTTTTAATTTAAGCTTACAAATTGTTTTTGATAAATAAACATCTTACAATCAAAATATAAAATAATTTGTTTTATTAATGTATTGTCTCGTCAGTGGCCGAGAAGTGAACACATGCGTTTTGTTGACAAATGTAGCATGCTCGAATTCTATGGTTGCTAAAAAAACAAAAAATGAGTATTTTTATCATCGATTGATTAAAATTGGTCGAAACACGTTTTAACATTGTACATATATAATATATATTCCAATTTAGCAGTGAATATCTTCACATTTTGGATATCCATGTGCTATATCTGTTGCAACCAATTTATTAAAATAAGACATTTATTATTTTATTGCTGTTACTAATTAATAATAATTAAAATAATTGGTTATATTTATAAAGGAGCATGCATATTCAAAACTCATTATAAAACTAAATCTTTTATCTAATAAATATTTAATATTAATTAAAAAAAAAAATAATAATATTTATTTAATTATGACAAAATGGTAATAAGTGCAGTTATGATATAATTTAATAGAATGCAAATTTAATTTCCTCGCTTATATTTGCATAATAACATTTAAAATTGTTATTAAAAGCTTTGAAAGCTTGTAGTGAAAGCTCCGACTGGGAGAGAGTGGATAGAGATTCCAACTTTCTCCGTCTAGTGCATTTCCGAAAGATTATTCCATTAGAGAAAAACAGCTTAGAGTGTACATGATTAATAAGTGTTGGCGTCTTATGCTAAGAGAATTGAAAATATGTAAGAATTTTCTTCAAATTTCCTTCGGACGTAAAATTATAATGGGGGCTTAAAAAGGTTTTAAAATATTATTCTTGAATCGTTTTTCTTACTAAGCTTTCGTGACTTTTTGTTAATTTATTTTGCTTTATGACTTTTCAATTTATTAAATTACTTTTTTTAATTAGTTAATGATAATTTTCTAATGATTACAAAAAAGTTTTTTACATACTTTATCAAGTGTTATAAACGGATATAATTTTTAAAAAAATCATTATAATCGACAACCGTCATTGTTGGGAATTCTGTATGGCCTATTTTGAGCAGTAGTTGTGATGGTTTAAAATTGAACATAGCAATGTTAATGTGTTTCCATTATCCACTATGCTTCTACAATGTAAAAACGATGAATATAGTAGTGTAAAAAACATGAAACGATCTTCAGAGAGCTTTACCTACAAAAAGTCATGTGTGCTTAAAGTGACAGTAGATTATTAATTTCTTAATTTCAAATGGTAAGAATTTGACAATATTTTTCAGCTTGAATTTAAAGTCTCATATTAATACTGCTGATTGATATAACTTGGAAATATAGTTTTAGTATATATATACTATAAATAACTTTGTATCTTGTGTCTTTCTGATTAGCGTAGTTGGTAGCATGCGCGTCTAGCAATCCTGAGAATGCGGTTTCCCCATCTATCGGATTTAAAAAATCTAAAAATGCAGGACCAGCTGCCCATTCACGATTCTTGTGAAAAACTTATCTGTCAAGACGTCTTCACATTGCAGAGAATACTCATTTCCGGGATTGCTAGGCTCTTGCGCTATCAACTACGCTAACCGGGGAGACATTGCGCAGATCCATATACCCCACTTTCGGATTGGATATCTTTACATTGTTTAGATCCATATGCACGCCACTTTGAAAGTAAATATGGTATCTTTAAATATGTTGTATCTGGATTATTAATGTAGAATCTAGTTTTGAACAGTTAAATAAATGTAAAAAAATATGATTTATTAAATTTTACCAAATGTTAATTTTCAAAAACAACTTGTGATTTATCAACAATATCTGTTAAGGTGGTCATATTACTTAAGAATTGAAAAATTACTGTAGTAAAAACAGACGTAAGAAATTAAATTCATAAAACAATTCTAATAAAAGAACAATTTTGATTTAAAAACATAACTTTTTATGAAAATTTCAAATAAACGAAATACATAATTTATATTTTCTCTTGTACTATTCTCAAAACTCGTTGGTGTAATATTTTTATCTCGAACCCAAAGTAAAAACTTTGAAACAGCTGATTAAAAAAACATACTTTGACGGGTTATATTAAAACATATACTTAATGTTGTTTTCATCTTCGCGTATGACCTGAAAAAGTTTGCGTAACGGTTTTCAGAAGCCAGCATATGAGCTTTCTTTTTTTTCCTCTTTTCTAGCGTGAAATATGAAAGTATGCGGCCACAAAAACCACTACGGTGACAAAAAACTCTCCGGTCTATGCTTAGAAAGTGCCACTACATAGTGTAACTGGGTGTACTGCCTAAAGTGATTATTTTCTTAATAAGAATTTTCAGTAAATTTTATTAAAAATTATATATATACATATATAACGAGTTAAAAACAACAATTTGATTGTTAAATAACGAATTATTTACAACAGGTAAATTAAATATTAATATATTTTACTACATGTCGAATGTAAAAGAAAAATTACGTAACCCTAAATTTTTCCAAAATAACATTTTTCGTAAGCTGAAAATGATAAATTATTATCTAAATTTAGCTTTTGAGTTTGAGAGAAAAAGATGTCTTGTGAAATTGTCGATCAGGAAAATAGAATTGAATTAATGTCATATGTAAATATATAGTAAATAAAACACCAGTTTTAGTATTCATACACTTCCAGTTCGTGTTTTATACTATAATTAATTACTAATTAGAGTACTTTGAAATTGGCTTAAAATCATTAGATACAAGTTTTTGTTTCCTGTACAATTCGTCCTATGCGAGGTACGTCTTTTTTCCTTTCCACAGACGAAATGAAAATATCGACGTTACTATATTGCATTTTGTGTGTGTATTTATTATTTACTCTTTGTTTCTAAGGTCTAATACTGACGTGAGATTGTCATCTTTAGAAATGGGATAGCAATTTATGACGTGGAGGACTTCACTTAACGACAGATGCTGTGTTAATGAGAAATATAAAACAAACATTCAGTGATACACTTCAACCTCACCTTGTCAGTGCGACTATAAAAGGTTGTATAATACAGTGTTGTGCATACTGAACAGCAATTTTTTGTATTTAATCATGTTGCAAATAATATAACACAAAGAATTCATTTTACCATCGATACTGCTTCATTTAATAAAACAAAACTCTATCGAAAAATACTGAATGTAGCTGTTCTTCTCCAGTACTTTTTATGACGTCCACACTCATTTAAGGGATGTAATTAAATTTTGGCATTCAATAGAATTTTTTATGAAAATCAATCGCGAGCTAACTGGTCTATTTATTTTCGTTGATTTTGTGTCGAAAATTACAAAAAAAAATCATATTCAGCTACGAACCAGTTCATAATCTATGCATGTGTTTACTGATTTGCACGTGGAGTGATAAATAATAACTTGTACAGTAAATTATGAAAATTCTTAATTATATAACTTTACAAATTTTTTTATACATAACTTTGAGTAAGCTCAACCTTTCAAATCAAATTTAACTCTTTATTGTTTCCACCGCATCATAAACTTTATATTATTATTATTAATACACAGTAGCTGTAAACGTTAATATTGAAAAATACAGATATATCTCATATAAAATTCTTGCAAAATTTTTGTTATGAAACGATACTGTGTTTGTGATTTCTTCAATTGTGAAGCTTATGTGGAAAAATTACTTAACTTATCAAGTTATTTTAATAAACTGATTGCAATGATATTTATGGAAAAAATCTTATATTCAACTATAAAATAAAACAATATTATAAGACTGTCTGAAGACTGAAATGCCTATTGTTTTCAAAATTGTAAGCACTATCAAATTGCGGAGAAAGCTGCTGAAATATAATTGAAATTGATTCATGAAACTTAAAGCAAAATAACGAAGGCAATGTTTTCATGATATCTAGTTTTCCAAACCATTCTTCTGCTATCAAAATAGATAAGTCAAAAACAAACAAGCACTTCATATAGAGGTTGAAGCACTCAAAGTTCTCGCTAGTGCTCGAGAAAATAATGTAAAATCAATTTAAGTTTAAAATAAACGCAAGACCAACCCTCAAGCATCCGTTTCCTAGAAATCTGCCCACATATTTCTAATTCATCCCTTTGTCTTACTAATGGTGACTCTGAGACACTATTCGTATAGCTGTAAGAACTAATACTGATGTAAACGAGTTTCATGAAGTATTTGAATGGGTGCTTGTTAAAACACCCAATATGTCATTCATAAAAGTTATCGCCGGTAAAGTTGTCTCCCTGGTAGCGTAGTAGGCAGCGTGCGGGCCCAGCAATCCAGGAAATGAAAGTTCGATTCCCCATCATTCGGATTTTAAAAATCGGAAAATACAGAACTGGATGCCCATGTGTTCAGTAATTGTCTGATGAACAATTCTCGTGAAAAATAATCTGTCAAGACGTTTTTAAATTGCGTAGATCTATATACTCCTCTTTCTGAGTGGATATCTTCACACTGTGTAGATGTATTTTTTTTCCATTGATTGAAAAAAAATATGTTCCAATCCTATTTAAAAACAATTAATAATATGGCTACCAATATTTATGGTATAACTCTGTACAATACTAGTAAATCTGCTGCCCACACACGCATTCGTAACTATACAGTTCATCATCGTGATCAGTTACAAGAGAATAATCGTAATTCAATTTATTCATTAATTGATTTCAATTTTTGATTGATTGAGCATTTATATAAGCCTTATAAAGAATATTGATTCTTAAGCCATCGAAAAAAACTACTTATATTTTGCCATGCCTAATGAAATAATAAAAAGTACAATAACTGCCGATGTTTAAAACTAAATGAACGTTCATTTAAAATATACATGTTATTCAGTAAGAGACTATTAAATATAAAAGATATTTTGATTGTGTCACACAGGTCATTTTATAAAGTATAAATTAATTGAGAAAATTATTATTGTAGACTGCATCACTGGTATTAAGTACTACACCCCTTTTCCTGTGATGCCTTTGAGAGGCTCTTAGCCTTAAATCAATTACGTGCAGAATAAGCACAGCCATCTGGATTCTATTTTAATTTTAATTAATATATTATTTGAAATGCTTGTACCATGATCGAGCAATGGCGTTGAATTTTTCTGAAATGAGAAAATTTTTATGAGCTTTCACGGCGATGCAGTTAATTTCGAAAATGACATTTCCTTTCCGGTTTTTAGCAAATTAGTTCCTACGATTTTCATCAAAGTTTTATGGCAGCTGAAATTTTGCTATGTTTTAAATGTTATTTTATCGTTTCGATGCTAAAATTGAACGATAAGTTTTTATCATATTTGACAAGTGACGTTATATAAAATTAATTTTGTATTTTTCTACAGCTAGTTTACCGTACTAATTTGATATTTATACAAATAAAAATTATTTAAGGGACGCATTTTAGAAGTGTTGTGAATCATGGGAACACTTCTCTTGAAATAAATCAGTTAAATATAAGTTTTGAAAATGAAAAAGATCCATATACGCCATTTTTCGACGTGGTAATTAATCTTTACGCCATTAAGAATCAAATAATGCCATTGTTTCTAAGCAGACACGAAAAAAAGAGAAAAAGAAGAAAACGTATGATATACTGATAAAATTTACGATGGAAATCTGATAATGTAATTTGAACATAACAAAATTACTTGTTTCTCACGATTGTTTATTTTCGTTTTTATTGGTTTCAATAAAATAGTCAACAAAAATTGGGAATACGTCGTTCGAGCCACAAAAGTGCTATGTGACGAAATTAATTTCGTCATAAAAAAATCCCCGATACATCGAAAATTTAAATTGTCCTCTCTAGGATCAAGGCGTGTTACGTATATTCTTAAACTCGACCACTATCCCAAAACCTTAGCTATAGGCGTGAATATATTCCTAAGGGCCGAACACATCTACGTCGTTAACTGATTCATAATTAATTCATGGCTTTATCCAACTGCTTTCATTTTGAGCATGCTTTCTTACTGTAGCTTAAAACTGAGAAGGAATATGTATTTGGCGACGCGTTTTTTTCGACTTACGCGTAGTCTTATTGATAACTCTGCTGCTCTGGCTAATATTGGTCTGTATGCCCCTGATAA
>JAGVSQ010007286.1:0-15478 GCA_022683975.1 Rhyacophila evoluta
TCTTCCGCCCAGCGCCGGCTTTCTACTTTTTTCCTTTTAGGAACAGGAATAACCTTTTCCTCATCCAAAGAATTGCCGCTGTCGGAAGATGACTCGAAATGAATTGGCAAGCTTTCCAAATCGTCACTATATTTCCTGATATTTCCTGTTCTGTCAATTTCCTGGCCATTTCTACTTCTTCAGAAAAAACAGGGCAACAATTGTCAATAAACACTACACTTTCAATAAAAATCACAACTAAGCACTTGATAGATTATAGCCACAAAACTTTCAAAACATCAATCAATATCCGATGTATCCGATAATCCGATAAAATATGAGATTTGAGTGCGAAATAATGTAAAATTCCAAATATATTCGTCAATATTTCGGGAAAAAAACGCGCACGCGATATACTGGTTTGTGATAGCGTCATACTGAGCTGTCAATAATTCGCGGGAAAAATCGATGTATATTTTGTCGATTTTTAAGTCGGTAAAAACAAAAACTGTAAAACAATGAGTAAAAGTTTTCAAAAATAATACCTGGATGGTAGTAACATGCCAGTTATTGAAAAAATAAGTCAACAGACGACCTTTCACGCGTCAAACGTACATCTACGTGAATGCCCCTTTTGAACGAAACATGCCACTCGTCAGGTTAATGTGAAAAATCGGACATAAAATAATATTGCGGTCCTGAAAAATTTCATACATTTTTTTTTGTCTACATGAAAAACAAGATCACTTAACATGAAAAGATGTTGTTTTTCAAACGAACAGAATGTATCTACCGTCAGCAGCTGCATCTGCAACCCAAATGTTTTCACCCTTTTTTTTCACTAGACTGCAATTTCGAAAATGAAACAAAAACCCCACACATTTTGCATTTGAACGAACAGGAATTACCTACTGTTTTGCCAATTATGTCACTGTCAGTACTGAATCTCTCATTTTAGCAGCCAAAGATAAAAAAAAAAATTGTAGCAGAAAAGTTCTTCAGTGCACAAAAATCATATATATTATTATTACCTGAAATTATCTTCTGAATTGAAACATCTCGTATCATTCCTGGCCCGCGTGCCATTCTCTATCTTAATGCCTCTCTCCAGTCTTTTGTTCAGCTCGTCTTGAGACATTGGCGTGTAAGACCGATTTACCTGGCCCAAAACATTGCTGACAGACTCATCCACCAAATTATTAGCGTTTTTCGGTTTCAGGTATTTACCCTTTTTGTAGTTCTCGTCGTTGACTTTTGCATTGTGAAGCTCACTCATTTTTCGAAGTTTCTCCAGCTTTTGAGCAGCATTCAAAACTGGCGGCAGGCCGTGTTCTAAATTGTATGCGTTCTGGTCGTCCCTCTGCCGTTGCTGATTTTGCTCTCGAATCATGGCACTGTACATGGGTAAGTCACGAGTGTTTGAGAATGGGGGATACTTTGAAGAGCTTGCATCCCCTGGCGAGACCAGGTCCTCAGAGTCTCTGTGTTTCTTTGAATGTGTCGGCGGTTGGGGAGCCTGATATTTTTTTATGGCACCTTTTGATGCAGATAATTGTCTGAAAAATTAAATAAATATTGTAGATGGTAAGAAAATTATCTAGGCTTAAAAATTTGGGTATCTGGGTTCTTTGGTCCAAATCAAAAATAATATAATTCAATTATGTATACAAGTAGACGTTTCTAAACCCCTAAGTATCTTATGGGAAAATACCAATGCCGACATTCAGGTCAGCAACAGTGAGCATTAAAGATTCAATGGAAGATGAAAGAACCAGAGAAAATGTTTGATTCTAAATTCCTGGAAGTTTTGATCATTATAGTTTTGATTAAATGGTAGGAGTTGACCTGGAGTTGTAGTTGGGTTTGAAATAAACAAATACTTTACCTGGCCAGCGGTTGTTTGTTTGACGATTCCTTTTCACTTTTACTGTTTAAATTACCAAATGCCGAATTCAGTTGCGGCATATCATTATTTCTTTTGGTGGTCAGTCCATGTCTGGCTTCATCTCTGCCATATCGATCATTACTCCTGGGACCGTCCCCGTATGGATCAGGACCAAACATGACCCTGTGATCATCATTAGTCCTTGCATTTGAGCTACTACCGTGTGGATCTGGTCCGAATAAGACTCTGTGTTTGGCTTCAGGGCTTTTTGGTGAAAGCGGCTTGCCGACTACGCCTCTCCAGTTTTCAGATATCTGGTTTCCAGATGCTCGTATTCTGGCCGCGATATTAGATTTTGATGACGGTGATTTGGGATCAGGCATATTCCATGACGGTGGTGGGCCAGGTTCTAAACAGAATAAATAAAACAATAATTGAAATGTACCTTACAAAAGTTTCATGAAAACATCAAAACATGAAATTTTTGTATTAATTTCACTTCCAATAGACCCCCGGTACAAGGTTAGCAAAAATAAATTTACCATCATCAAGTTTCAAAAATCCATGGTTGGATTCCTCATGCAGCTTCCGGTATTTAATCATAACTAATTCAGTACATTCTTCACAGCGCTCCGTACGGGCACCACAGTATGCCTCGTGGTCAGGCATGAGTGCCCTGGCCAGCAGCAGCTCACAGTAGAGACATTTCACAGCCGTCTCGGAGCAAGCGTCCGACACATGAGATGCCATGTCGCATCCCTGCATTGATTCTCCGCATTGCTTGCATATTACTGAAAATATTGGAAAGTTTACTTGGTGAAAAATGTTTTTTTTGCCACTCCCAAATTAAAAAAAATGAATTGAGTAATGAGAAATAATGAGCATTTGTATTTGTAAGGCCTTCAATATTCTTGTAGCTGGATTTTTGTTATTGAAAAGAATATCTGTATACTTTCCTCTTTATAAAATGAAATCCCTTGCATTGGGTATTTAGTACATGGTTTTGACTAAGCATATTCAGTACTAAAATTAAATAGCCTTGTGTAGTCATCAGAAATATAATAGATTCTTCTGATTTACTTACCTCTAGCGGTATGTTTCTTCATGTCAGAAACAGGCACTGGTTCCTTGCACTTGGTGCAGATTGTGATGTTGCGAGTGCAGTGAACTGAATGGATTGTGTAATTCGCCGCCGGAATGTTCCTCTGGCTGTAACACACACGGCAGATAATACTCGTTTATAAAAAATGAACATTACATCAGTTTTTTCTGAACAGTAAAGAATAGATGTTTGCATATTTGACTTGAAACAAAATCAAAATAATACCAATCAAGCAAATATATATAAATATTTTTTTACTATGTCCACTTCGAATGTAGAACACATAGATCTACAGAATATAAAGATGATTGCTCTGAAGGTGGGATATATAAATCTCCGCAATGTGAGATGTCTTGATAGATTATTCTTCACGAGAATTGGTTGTCAGTCTATTTTTCAACCCGATTGTGCATTCCAGTCCTGCATTTTCAGATTTAAATCTGACATATGGGACTTCAACTTACATTCCGCGGATGCAAGGCGCGCACGCTAATCTCTAAGCTACCAGGGGGACAACTTTTAGTAATTTAAAATCACAAATTTATATTTCTTAGAATTCATTATTTGAATATTTATTTTGAAATTGACTAAACATCCATTTTAAGCTTGTAAATAGACATGTGCATTATATTAAAACATACGTTTACCAATTTCTGAATTAACTGAGCATTTTGTGTTTGATCTGGACAAAATAGTACCGAAAAATTGATTCCATATGGAAACAGTATGCTCGTATAGCATGTTTCCACTCCAGGGAATATGGATTTCTAAACTGTTGATCGAGGGGAGTTCGTTGGGAATACGTTTTAAAGTTAAAGTGTTTTGATTAATTCATGGTTTTTATAATATTATCCGCTGTAAAGAAAAGTCTATACATTGCAGATATCCATTTTCTATATTTTCTGGACTGGACAACTTCCTACTTTCGGAGGGGACATGGCAAAAAAGAAAAAAAATATTTGTCTATATGGACATCAAACAAAGCAGCAAACTGTTACTAAATTAGAGAAATAGAATGCAAAGAGCTACAATTTCAGCGTTTCAAACACATTAAAATTTAAGATATAATTTTAATAATCAAGGTCAACTCCAGATTGAAATGCCACAAAAAATGGGGTAGCCCAATTAATAATTGATATAAATAAATATCATCCAAGAGAAATATTATTTTAGTCAGAGGCCTAAAATAATAGTCCAATTAGGAGGAAATAACATTAAAACAGACAGCATTTTTTTACAAATTATTGCAGACATATATATAATGGGGATACATTGTCTACATGTTTTATTTTGCGTACTTATACAGGCACATTACTACAAACTTTTGTTTTTATGAAGACAAAACATAATTATTATTTTTATGAAGACAAAACATATTTTCTACCAATTATTTTCCTTACAACATGCTTCAAAATAATACGATATTTCACAAAGAATAGACGTAAACAAACACATCATTCGATTATTTTAATCTGCGGTAATTTGAATGGTTAAAAATAGTTTTATGTGGATTTATATCAAAAGAAAATATGACGCGACAACATATCGAAGTACATTTTATTAATATTTTTACATGAAATGTGGCTAAAATTTGAATTATCACAACAGCGACAAAATAGCTTACCCGTTGACAAAATAATACGCATAATTTGAGAGAATTTCGCCCAAAACTGGAATATTACTGGATAAAAAAAAAATCATGTATAACAATATCTTCGTTCGTCACCGGATTTTAATCAATCAAAACAATCAATACTTGCCAATTGGAACATAACTTCGTTTGTTCGTCATCGCCCATATTAACTTTGCGTATTGTCCGGTTAAATTTGTGTTTTTAATTCGGTATCTGACGTCTGTCTTCGAAATTCTAACCTCACTTTTGTGGAATATCGAGGACGGTCTACGGCGCACGCGCACTCGATTTTTTCATTCGACGACTCAGTCTTAGGACGAAGGGGAATTCTAAATTTAAAATAATATCACGCATACATGCGTAATTTTTATTATTTATTCTGGCGCCTTGCCAACAAAAAAGAATACCAATTGTATTACAATTAGCTTGAAAAGGGAAATAATATAATTTGACAAATTATAGAAAAGTAAGCTGAAATATACTTTTTAATGATTTAATGAAAATAATATTTATATTCAGTCATTTGATTGTTAAACAACGAAATATCGTCGTTCATAATATCAGCAAAAAATCGTTGTGCGTTTTTTAAAGTACATATTAAGTGCATGGATTCCCAAAGTGTATGCCGTGGCGTCGTCACAAGAAGCTAAAAAAATGAGCGTACAACGATTTTATTTATTTTTATCTCTTCTTAGTAATAATTATTCATACTTACTTAGCGTAAGTGCATCGTGGGGAAGTTTTAATTCAAAATAGGTGCTGCAACCCGAAAAAGCTTGGAAAGCATTAATTAAGTTAATACATAATATGCTTAAAAAATGTTTTTTTTAACAACTATCTAATGGCATTTGTGATCAATTTCTTGTTGGAATTTTAAGATTTTCAAAAGCATCGTAGCAGCCAGTGTTCAAAAATTATCTTTATATAATTATTTGATTTTGTTTATAAAAACGAGAAAAATGAATTTACTCTCAAAAAAATCTATTATTACATTAATGGTTATTAAACGACGTATAAAATAAATCAGTTGTTAGCCCATTGCTCAGTCTATTATTTAGACCCAAAAACGTGAAAAAAGCATGTTAAGCCAATTTAGCCATAAGCGGTCTCTAAAAAAGAAGAAGTACCAAGTGTAACAATTTAAGCCGCTCCCCCCTTTTTCGTTATATTGGAGAAAATATTTCTTAATGTTAGTTGATCGATTGAATGTTCATGGAAATAAAAAAAGTTTTATACGTATATTATAAAGTAGTAGTAGTTAAAAAAGTAGTAAATTTTGTTAAATTTTATATCTATATTTATACATCATGTTCGCTTCCAAATTGGACCATATGGATCTACACAGTGTGAAGATATCCATTCCGTGAGAGGAGACCTCCGCAATGTTCCGGATCCCTTGATAGATTATTTTTCACAAGAATTGTATGTTAGACAATTGCTCATCCCAATGAGCAAACAGTCCTGCATTTTCAGATTTTAAAATCAACACAACATTTAAAATCCAACAGATGGGGATTCGAACCCATATTCCCTGGATTGCTAGCCGTGCATGCTACCAACTATGCTAACTGGAGACTTAAAAAGTAAATTCCATCTTTAAAAAGTAGCAGGACGGTAGCCTGTCACTAACTTATTAAAGTTTTCTAACAGTATTTATATTGAGTTTCTGACAAAAATCCTGGGAGTGTATGGATGCCACATGTTACTAGAGATTAGCTATCATCAAATATTTTTTCTTGCCGACACTTCTGCACTGTCGTTTTATCATTGACAATATTACAGCTTGACATAAAATAATTAAAATTTAATGTCACTGAATGCATTAATTCAGTATTGTTAGATGAAGCTACCTATCTTCTTCCAGAGTTGAAATCGGCGTAGCTCGAAGGGTCACTCATCCAAGAACTGTCTTTAAGCGACATTATTTTACTTTGGTGTTCAAAAAGGAAGCAGTTTACAACTATATGTCAACAGTGACTAGTGAATATTTAAAAATAACAAGATTTCATAAACTAAAATAAAAAAATCAATAAACTTTAATGAAAACAATTTTATTGGATTGGACAAGTAAATAATAATTAATGATGCATACTACTTGTTATTATTAATAACATTTTTGGTATAAATGTTATCCACATTATCCTAACACACAATGATTTAAGAATATGCAAGATTTTACACAAATACCGACATTTCTTTGACAATAAATACGTACTCTTAACATGATAGGTAAACTAAAACATTGTTTTAACATAATTTTTAACATTTGTATGTTATATCTGGATGGAATAATTGATTACTTTTAATCGAGTTATTACATCAATTTGAGTGGGTGAGTTCAGGTCGATATTATAGTACAATTTTTGACAAATTAAATATCTGATTTCATTTTTACTCCACACTTCTATGTTCGTTTTTTACAAACTCTTCAGTATTTTACTTACATCATGAATACCAAAATATTAAATGTTTCAAAATTCATTTTATGTGTTTTTAATTTAGGAAAATAATTACTTGATCAAATTTCAATCTAACTCCGTTATAACGAAACTCGTGGAATCACCTGTTTTGTTTTGTTATAAGGGAATGTAAAATAGGTATATCCTTTTTTCCGGCCAGCCATATTTTCATTATATTACAAATTGTGTTGTTTCAGTATTCGCTATAGCGGGATTTGACTATAATTGAATGTTTTATTTACAATAGTTTTTTTTATCAAAATTACCACATTGAAGTCGGTTAAGATAAAGGTAGTTACATCTTAAGTCATTTAGGAGATGTCAGACTTCAAATGAGGTATGAATAACGAGTTATTTTTAGCATTCATTTTTAAAAACAGAATTAGTTTATCTGTTTTGAATTGGTTTAATGACACTGTTGCTTGTATACAGTAAACTCCCCTATAGGGTCCCCCCAATAGCGTAGTTTTTTAGAGCACTATATTTTTAAGATCAAATTAAAATTTTCATAAATATATTATATTGTAACTACAAATGTATTTTATATACATGCATTTAACATATATAAGTCAGTAGCTGTTTATGTATATACACATATGTGTAAGTATAACATTTTTGAAAAATCTTTAATTTGCATATTTCGGACAATTCACAAAATACAATGAAAAGAATGTAACCTCAAATTTGGTATGGGTGCCTACCCCTCTATAACGGACTATTCCCATAGCGAAGTCCCAATTTTTACGCCATATGGGGGTAGACTGTATATAGTTGTCATGATAACTTATTTTATGTATATATTAATATTTACAAAATTTACAATTTTTCCCCGGAATATTTTTGAATTTATGTCTTCTGTGATCTACGTGAATTGAAATATTAGCCCATAAAGGAGCTATTCGTGCACAAATGTATACGGACGTAATTCTGCGTCCGACTGTATGCCGCGGGAACTGATATTTTTGATTAAAATATAGATCATTTCAATAATTATTAGATACTTTTGAAGACATTTTTGACAAAGTTAGGATATTATCATATATACCGACCGACATGTATCAAAATGAAATGCCCTATGAAAAAACTCACTCTTCCAAGGGTTAACACAGTTTTGTATCTCAATTTCTCCTTCATTGTAACTTGCTCAATGATTAGAAATAGTTATATTTTTAATCCGTATTTAGATATAAATAATGGATTACTCAATGAGTGTCTCATATGTCCCATTTGTTTTGAAGAAATAGTAAATCAAATATCTATGGCTAAATGATTGTGTATGGGTTTTATTAGTGGGTTGGAAAAACTTCTATGTACTGAAATGTTATTCTATACTTTTTTATTAAGTTTCGATGTAGTCTTACGTGGAGCATATGAACACTATACGGCACCTTCAAACATGAATTAAGCGCACCATATTTGTTAAACTGTAAAGTTGCAAGTCTCGATTATCAAATAAATAAATTGTGCTATTATTTACTGTGCTGCAATCGTGCCAAGATACTAAAAAAAAATTAGACATAGCACCTGAATAATATGAATAACGGGAAAATTTCAAAAAATTACTTTAGTATGAAAATTAGGGGAAATAAATTAACTCCCTCCACTATTTTCAAAAGTCTTGGGCATAAATAATTTGTAGAGGTTCCTACGAAACATAAATATTTTTAAATGTGAATAAACTCATTTCGTTTATTTTAATATACTGTCTTATAATCACAAATAAACACTTCATAATCAATTAAACTGATACAAATGCAAAATTTTTATTTCTGTATGTTTTTACATCTATTTATAATTACGAAAGCTTCTGTTATATGCGTTAAGTACAATTGAAATCCTTTGGGATTTTATGTTTCATTAATATTCTTAGTAGCCATTTGCCTACTTTTGGCCATTGTCACATGGTGACTGGCTATTCTATAAGCTGTGGTATCCTTTCTAAGTAAATTACTAATCAATGCTCTGTGGTAACATTTCAGCAACGAAAAATCTAACTCAGCAGGCTCTAAATACTCCTCCATTTTATAGCAAAGCATACTTTCAGGGCAGTCTAAAGCACGCAAGCAACCAGCGTATTCTGACCAAACAAGATTCCTCCACTTTATATTATGTTTTTGGGCCAACGGAGCCAAGATACACGATGCGAACGCATGATTTCCATAACTTACTGCTTGGAATTGGTCGACTAATTGTGTGTACAAGTCTTGGAAGTTGTTAATACCGTGAGGGGTTTTGTCAAAGTTTAATTTATCGACACACGATGAATTTTCTAAATCGAATATAATTTTAAAACACTTTTGTAATAATGTATTGACATGCTCGTCTAAAAAGAGTGAGTTATCACACAGGAAAACGCAAGATAATCGGCAGAATCGATCGGTTAGATTAATCTCTGCTGTTATTTCTGGGAAATATACTTCGGATACGAATATCCATTTCAAACAGCACATTACCACATTTTTTGTTTGTTCTTCTAATGCCTTAGCTAAATACGTTGCTATTTTACTCTGAGCGGTGATCGGATCCTGTGACTTTGAATATAGCCCGAGAATCGGCATGAACATCCAGTCTCTAGGGAGGATCGGTGTGCCCCAGTCCGAGACAGTCAAGGAAAAAACGTCTTCTCCGCAGTTCAACTTTAAAGTTGAAATGTAACATTCTAAGATACTACCGAGATTGTTGAGAATGTCGTCGGTTGCCGACATATTTAAATTTCTCAATAATCGTTCGGCTGTGAACCATTCTTTCTTGAAAACGATATGTTGGAAAATGAATTCTAAGCTGCTTTTATATTCTGCAGTCAGAACGTAAGAAAGTTTGAAAGCTACATTATAAATCACTTCTTTCTGATCTTCAGGAAATTGTAAATGAGTCGATAAACATAGACAATTTGCCAACAGATCCAATTCAATTTTGGTAAACCAATTATCGGGTACGCTCAATCGAGCAGTATAAGATATTTTTGCGATGTATTCGTAAATATACTTGCTTTGAATGAAGGCAATCGATAGTTCTTTATTCTTCGCTGACAAAATATATTTGGAGAGAGATGAAATAAAATACATTGGCGATATTGGTATAAGAGTCGGAGGAAGTCTGTAGTCATTTTCGAAAGCATGACTACACAGCCCAGGTAGACTAGAGTCTTTCAATTCTTTAGCGATTTTCGTGTCAGAAAGAAGATTAGAACATTCAACTAAATTGGATGTGATCTTCAAAAAACCTTTAGACCATAACATGCTTCGAATGGAATTGAAGCTTGAGTTGTTTTGATGATCCATTTGTAAAACATTACTGGAATAAAGAAGAGATGACGAAATTAGTTTTAAGTGACTGGCAGTGAATGTTTCAACTGAACACAATTGGGAGGACCATTTCTGTAATCCGATCGAAACTAGTACACTTATGTCATTTATTTGTTGGGATATTCCTTCCGGAGAAACTTTCGATGCGGCTATGATTCCATTAGTTAATAACGTTATCAAAGAAGAAGCGTGTTGTTGCATAATTGGATGTGAATTGCACAAATTTGTCCCTTTCGTGTGGATGTCTAACATTTTCAAAAGCAAGCCTTTTACATCGGACAGCTCTGCAAGACCGTGCGAGTGAAATAACATAACTGACCACAAAAAGAATGATTCAATTTGTACTTTCAGTTCTTCAACATTGCCAATCTCTATGCTTCCAATATAACTCATGAGTGATTGGAAAATTTTGAATTTGCTGTAACACAATTCTGCGATAGTCGACGATTGGGAGACCAATACTCTGATCAACTTCAAAGCACTGCAAGTGATCTTGCACTGTTGGCCGTCAGTCTGAAAAAGTTTTCTATTAGAAATAAACTTGGGTACGAAGTTTTCAAAGATATATTCCATGAGACCTTCGACGGAAAATAAACTCTCAGCATTATCTGCAGAATCTCTAATGATTCTAATTAAAATCTGTAAGCAGTATTCAACGCATGTGACAGATGGTTTTACAATACTCAAAATATATCGCATTCTCGGAAGAATATCTGTTCTTAGAACACCTCGAATTAAATCTAAATCGGCCAAGTGAAAATCCTTCAATTCATTTTCTGCTGTCTCCGTATCTTCAATTTCAGACTTGGTGCTCAAAAGCCTCGGCTGTTTCAGTCCTTTATCGCTTCCGAGTAAGAAATCCAAGCACGCTTCGTCTATTCTATTATAAAACATATTGCGTAATGCTCTTAAGGTCGGTTCGAGAACTATAGGTATATTCTCGTCCAGTGAGAAGCGTAGTATAAAAAATATTTTGGTTATCGGTATTTGAATAATTCCACAATAGATTCCTGCGCTGTGGTATTCCAGAATTCCTGCCAGTGTATTTAAGGCGAGAGATCTTTGTTGCGTAACAGTAGAACGGCATAGTTTAAACAATTCATCGATGGAATAGCCCGGCCTGTGCGGTTCTTCACCGTGATGAAACAGCGTCTTAGTTTCTTCAGTGTATTCTGAAGTATACGGCAAAAGGTTCCCTTTGAACCCAAATCTCGCTTCATAAGGCTTATCAATCGGGATGGAGCTGACAGTTTCATGAATATTCTTAATCCATTGCAGTTTATCCTTTTCAAAGGTGTCAAAATTCACCCAATTTAACAAATCCGGATGAGAAATGACAGTATTATCTGATAGATCATTCATAACTTCGGTGATTTCTGATTGTTCTTTTTTGATAAATACGTCTTGTGGTGTGTAAATATTTGAAGTGCTTTGCATTTGTTCACATTCAATTTTTATTTCATTTTTGGGAATGATATTCATTTTTTTTTGCCGCAGTGACTTCACAAATTCCAACAACCGTGGGTCAATCATAGCGGCAAGATTTTCTTTTTCTTTCAATATCTGTTCTTCAGTCATATCGTTAAGGATTTCTTTATTAGCAACGTTTATATTAGCTGCGTCTTCTCCTTGTAAAATGACAGTTGTATTTAAAATAGCGTCGTTTTTATTTTTAGTTTCTTCAGAAGTTTTTTCGGGTAACGCAGATGTGTCAACATCCATTTTGTTTTTCTTTTTTGACTGTTGTGAAAAAATACTCTTTCTTCCTGATGTGACGCTGCTGTCTCGTTTTTTAGCTTTTGGAAACCCCTCAATACACAGCGGATCGAATACAGGCTTGTCTTTTACGTCTGCATTTTTTTCTACAATATCTCCGAGCATAAACGGCAGCAATGTAGGGTAATACACTTTATCATCAATATGTGAAGTTTTGTTATCAATGAGGGGCTCTTCGTCCATATTTTCTCCAAGAACAGTAGTACTTTCGCAGAATCGAACCTTGGTTTCTGTTTTCATGACGACGTCGTCGGTGTATTTTGATATTTTAGGTTCGTACTGAAGGTCTTCCGAATTTTTGTGTTTTCGCAAATTGATTACTTTCGCGGCGGGCTGCATGTCTTTATTCTTCTTCTTTTCAGCCATGTACGCCTCCTGCAGAGCAAGAATATCATCTTCGCTGTCGGTCGGTTTCGGTCTTGAATACATTGTTAGGTGGAAGCACAAATTCACAATTATGAAAATCCACGTCAAATTTGTAGGTTATATTTTACAATAATCAAAAATATTACTGAAATTCGCAGCACTGTCGATATATAAGTTACCAATTATTTATTAAATGTATAATGATGCTTTTTATAAAAGAAATATGCCGTACTTATTTCATTTTTATATAAAAACAAAAAATGCCTCTACCATTTTATAAGCTGTCAAAACAAATTGAAGCTGTGTTACCAAGTACTACAATATTTCGCCACAAATACATACTACGCCAACAGAACTATTGTTATATGGAAAACCTCTATAGTGATACTAGTCATTTGATTTAAGCGAATACAAATAATTTTATGGTTATAAAAATAAATTCGATTAATTAAATTTTAACATAGTATATTTTGTTGGTAAATATGGAAACAAACTATGCATTTTAGCAGATATAATACCTATTTGTGCATTGTAAAAATATATTCAAAAATAATAACATTAATATTGTTGAAAATATTTTTTAATTTCTTAAAAATAAGCACAGGGTACATGTGATTTTTGTATTTGATAGATTATATTTTTTTGATGCTTTCAGCTATATGAATAGTGCTGAGAAAAAATATAATATTTAATAATTTGAACTCAAATAATAAAACGGAGATTTGTATTTTTCAATTTTTTTTATTAGAAAATCAAAACTGCTATATAAGTAAGGCTAGTGCGCAAATAATTTTCGTTTTTTTTGCAAATAATATTTTATTAGAAGCGTTATTTATTATGTCTGTGATAATACATAATTTTCATTATTAGTTATAATCTTTTTGTCAGGGTAAAGAGTTGAGGAGTAAGTCAAATATTTTAAAACTTTGCATCAAGGAATACAGAAGTTGTTCGTCATAAATTTAGTCGCTTAATATTTTTAATAGTTTAGTAGCTTTTAAAGGACTAAACTTTGGTTTTGCAGTTATCGAACAATTGAAATTAAATTTGAATTATTAAAATTTCGACTATTTTCCGTACTGTACTAAAATAATTAGTAACGTTATTATTGCTCCGGCTGTCTGAAATATAAAAATATATCGATTGAATTCTTGGCTATCAGTTTTTTTTTACTACCTTTGAATTTATTTGTTGTTTTTGCTGTGTATAAATATTTCGATTATAAGTAATTAATCTCCTACGTCTGGAAATCAAAAATACTTACATTTCCTATCATTCCTCTACCAATAGTGTGAATACCCATGCAATTAAATTTTATTGGTCGTTGTTTCAACAATTGGAGAAATATTTTTAAATCAGCTTTCATTTGTTGGTCCCTCGCGACTGCCAATGCTTTTGTAGCAATAGTCTCAGATTCTATTCCCTGATTAGATTAGGTAAAAATAATTAAACCAAGGATAAAATTTTATTATTCATAGATATTTAATGTGCAAGTAAAAATGTTATGCACTTGCGCAGGGCCGGCCTTATGGATATCCACCCTAGTCAATTTCAGGGCTCCCTTCAAATATAATTATAAACAATCAAAAGGAAAAACTAAAAAATAAAGAAATGAGTTTAATATCTGAAAATATTTCGTACAGTATTGCTAATTACAACAATAAACTCTGCGCAGTGGCGTAGCTACCGAGAACCAGTTGGAGCGATCTGTTCCAGGCGCACGAGTCAGTTCATGTAGCTTAATTTATGGCTATATATAACTTGTGCTTTGAATATTATGATACAAACGTTATAGTTATATTTTCATTCCAACGAAAAGACGTTTTTGGGAAAACTACTACTGAACATATAGCTTACGATAATGTATTCAGTCATAGTAGAATTGGTTCGAACCAAGTCATGGTTTGCCGAATATGCACTTGAGTCTCCTGCTCGATTGCATTCAAACCATGGCTAAGATGATATACCATTTCTCACGTTACGCATCCTTTGTGCATAATACAAACGGATGTATGACATTAGGAGAATACCCTCACTTCACTCCCAACTCCAACACTGAAACATCAAACAGACAACGGAAGCACGAACGACGCACCACATAGAATCTTAACCTTATACATAACGAGCAGGGTAACAGAATCCGACACCCATAGTAAAAAAAAAAAAAACCAAGTCACCCATGGAGCAAAATTGAATTAAGCTAATATTCAGAATCCCGGCATAGGAACTAATTGAATCATTCCTTTCTATAGCATAGTTTTAATTATTTGTTGCGATATGAACAATAGATGATCGTTTATTTGTAACAAAAGCATTAAACATATAAATTTGAACATTAAACTCATTTTCTTCGAGACTATATCCAAAACTTGGTCCAAATCAATTCTACAATAACAACACGTTTCGCTGTTTGTTTGGTATTTTATAGGAAGTTATGAGTCATATCAACTGCTTTTAATGAATTACTCGACTAACTTTGTCTGTGCACACATTTTAGTACTAAATTACTTTCTATTCGCTTAAAATTCTAGTGTAGTATGAACCGGCCCTTATAATACCGCTTCAAAATAAGGAAGTACATTGTGAAATGGAAAGGAGCATTTTGGATGTAAATAAGAAAATACAACAAAAGACACAAACGGCTACAAAAGCAGAAACATAGACAATCTTAAATCGTACCGTCTTAGAGATGACATCGCATAATTCGATTAATGTCAGTAGCTTGAAAACGTGTCCCATAGACCACAAAGAAAATGAAGCTATTAAATCCAATCGAGCACTGGCTGGAAAAGAAGAGTTATTAAATAATTAATACTACACAGAGATGATACTTGCTGCGAATTCATTTTAATCTAAAAATCGGTTACAATTTTGCACATGGATATTTTTTTGTGGTATATATCGTCGTATTACTGGCTAAAGACGTTAATGTGAAAAAGTGAGTTTTGAAATAATCGAGTTTTAATGTTTGAG
>JAGVSQ010007287.1:0-15473 GCA_022683975.1 Rhyacophila evoluta
AAACTTCCATATGTGAGATCACTGTTAGCGACCCGAGTTTCGCCTTTCGGCATCATCTTCTGGCTATAATATATGTGGGCAGTGAGCAAACATATAACATACTAACCTATCCTAAGTAATTAGCAATATTGTATTTTTGAATGATATTTTTATAAGTGGTGACAATAATATTATATTGCAATGTCGATATATTGATTGTAAATACAATGTTGAATCCAATAAACACAGAAATATTGAAATAATATAAGTATTTTAGTAACTATTTTAGTTTTCGCGAAAGTTTAATGCATTTTGTGAGTTTTCCAAAGTCCCCAGAGAAGTAATAATCAAATCGCCAATGTTGCCCATAGTTTAAATGTTTAAAAAATTTTTTTATGAAATATCTATTTTTTCCAGACATTGATTTCTATTACATATATTATTTATCAGTGTGAATAAATATTTGTGAAAGTTATAAGAGTTAACAAAAAATTGAAACATTTTTTGGCTCTCCTGAACATTTCACTTTATTGATTTGCATCCGTCTGCCTCTCGGCTATAATACATAATTATATTCATATAAACATTTAATATAAAATTATTTATCACCTGAAGTGCCAAATGATCCCGCTTTTCTTCTCGCTCAATTAACCGAAGGGCAGTAACAATTACAGTGGGTTCTTTTCTAACAGTGTTCAATGTTCTTCCAAGAATCAATCGAATTTGCTTATCCAATAGATTAGATAAGGTTTCCACATCCTCAAAATATGCTTTCAACATTATTTTGTCATGATTTGACTGATTTGGCAATTTATGAAGTTCATAGAGAAGGTCATCTCTTGAATTTTCCAAATCTGTTAAGCACTGTAATGATATTGAAGATAACCTTTAAGAATATAACTAATCTTGCTACAGAAGATATTAATTAGAATGATAATAAATGAAAAATATGCAGTGATATCTAGTAAACAAAGCTAAATAGCCTTCTTTACTTTTCTCACAGTTCTCAATTGTAGGTCTGAAAAAATAACAAATAGTAAACTAGGAGAGCTAATAGTGCCTTGGCAGAGCAAAAAAGTAGACCACAATGATATAATTTATTTAATAATACTAGTGTGCTAAGCCAGTACCTGATGAGCATGCAAAAGTTTTCCTTCACTAATCCATTGTTTCGTCTTCTCAACACTTTCAGGGACTGTAAATATATGTTTCAAACTGTCCATTGCAGTGACATATTGAGAGTGCCGCATATTTTCTTCTCGCACTGCTTGCAAAGAACCACATAGAGACGCTACTGACCCAAGGCCTCCCTCAAGAGAATCGAGCCTAAAAAATATATCACGAAATCTCTAAGTAACAATTACTTATGACATCCTGATAAATTTATTACTTCGCCTTACTATATATGTATTTATGTCTGGCCACCACCGATATGGCAAAAAAAAAATACATGAAAACCCGCATATGTCTCGTGAATAATCGGATTAGCGAGTATTTAGTAAGAAACAAAGCAAATCATTAAGATTTGTATTGACTCTATCTACGGCATACTAAATTAAATTAAAAATTTAACACCTATAATCCAAACATCAAGAAACATGTCGACTAGATCTATACCAATAAATTATGAACTACACTTAGCTCATTTTAATTGAATCCAAGAGATCTCAAGCGGTGTAACTTTTGGTTGTGTTTGGGCTAACAATAAAAAATAATGCTTGAGAACGACTGACTATTTGAAAATTAGTATTCTTATTAAGGTACTTATTAATCATAACAGAATGGAAAGGTGTAAGGTCTCGCTTGTCAAGACATTTAAAATTGCTCTGGGTTATAAATTATTTTTACAATAATTAAATTATATTTCTTACAGTTTCTCTTAGCTTATACAACAAAAATGAGACACTATTTAAAAAAATATATTGTTTATTTGCTATTTTCGAATATATTATTATAATTCTGTGGTTAAGTTTTCTGAGGCAATAAATATCCTTTTTTAAATGCTGTTTTAAGCCATACATGTGCGGAGACATCAAAACAATCAAACACAAAAATATCAAACTGCCATAAATCAAAATCTCTTGAGCAGGATGACGAAGAAATAAATGCTTATGTGATAAGTATTACACTGACAGATGACGATTAGCGGAGCAATGGGTAATGCAAATTTTGGATCGGATTCCAGAGTGTTAATATAGCTATACTGTGTTCGTAGGACTCACTTGTTTAACTTGAGGGAAGTAGATATGATCATATTAAAGATAAAGGTGAAGATTAGCTGTCTCAGTGAAGTGAGTCATGAAACTTTTCACAAATACATGATTATGTTGGCAACACTACTCACACATACACTTGCGCAGTTTGGTGTTTGAAGTGGTGTGTGCACACGATGCCCGACGCCCACTTAAATGTAAAAAAAGAATAAATAATGATGGAACACTTTATATTTTGCAAACTGGTTAACACAGGAATAAAAAATATGAAAATTAATGCAGTATTTAATTTAATGCTTTTTAATTCTATACTAAAACAGGTAGACGTCATAAACAAACAACGATCTTATTGGTAACACAAACAAAAACATAAAATGTTATTTGCTGAGACGAAGTACTGTATTGACAGTTGACATTGAAACGAGAAACTATACATGTGTTTCTATGAGTAGTGCTGCCAGCTTAATCATATACTTGTGACTAACTGCACTGAGACAGCTAAACTTCACCTCTTAACCTTTGCCATATTAAATAATATCATTCTAATATACATACTTGACTCGTATATCTTTGATATCATCTAAGCATTCATTGAGTTGATTAAGTCCTACACGAACCCCGTCCAATTGACTTTGCATGGCTGATTTTAGTTGAGCCTCCACTGCAGCTTTTTTGTGCGAAATTCGCCTTTTATATTGTTCAATCTACAAAATAAAGTACACTCATTAATAACCAATTACTATTTATCACATTGTTTTTAATATTCATTCGCCTTATAAAAAAATTTGAGGTTAAAAATACAATTTGAGGTCAGCATATTACATTACACTTGGTTCGGCTAGTGTATTTATAATAATATCTAAACTGTATTGCCTTCTCTAGTTGACCTGGACGTTGCATCATATTGACAACCATTTTCAGTGCGGCATCCTGAGCCTCTTTCTCAATTTGTTCCATGTTTTCGATGTATTGTAAACATGAAATTCTTTGTCAAGGTATCCTCCCAAGCCTCTTGTTTGAGACGTCAAATTGACATAAGACCACAAGCAATGAAACGCTTATACGCCCCTTGTATTATAAACAATATAGACATGTTAGACTAATAAGATAAACCTTTATATAAAGAATTTTATGGGTAATCTTTTATTATTCATTTTCTATTAAAATATGCCATTCTCGAATTATAAATTATTATGCTCAATTCAGGGGTTATTTTACTGTATCATAACTATCTGTTGAATAATTCAAAACAAATATTTTTTAAAATTGTATTCATCATAATAATTATGTATAACCATCTTCACGTGAAAAACGTTTTTCGGAGAATCTAAAATATCTGAGAACGTATAGAAATAAAATATGTATTACACAGCGGTGTACAAACACCGAAATAAATATATTCATAATTAATATATTTATTATGTATTTGTAAAAGCATATCACTATGCATGCGCAGTACACTACGCGGTGCCTTCACAATTTCCTGTTGATCACCAAACGTTTTGTATTCTCCCAGTGCGCTTTACAGATAGTACTAGATGAAATTTAGGACACCGGTATCTTGACAATAAAAAATACGCAATCAAGTTGAAAGTATCAGGAGGCATCTACAGAACGTGTCCCGGTCAGTTTCAATGTCGCTACATGGCATAGTAGCAGGGAACTGCTCGGTCCATTACCTAACCTTTGAGTCATTCACGTCGTCAAACCTAGCCTAACTGTTAATATTTATAGAAACAACGTTTATTTCCAAAGGTCGATTTTTCTAAACTTTCGTAGATGGTTAAACTTTTCTAGCGTATAGTACAACTGGCACAATGTATGCGATTAATAAATTACAATACCAAAATCCGCTCTGTTACTCAGGTAAATAAGTGTGTTTTTTTTTTCTATTCTTATTTTATATGCATTTAATGATGAATTTTATTATGATGGAATTATTTTTATTAAATTTTATCAAAATTAATTATCGCTGTTCACGATACGCTGTGGTTTATCGATTGCGGAAATACTTCTATATCAAATTAATCTGGCTTGCAATAAATTGAAATGAATACATATAATAATATAATCAAACAGCATAGTAGGCAGAGGCGTATATAGCTTATAGCCAATATGGCCACAGCCATGGGCGTCTTGTTCCAGAAAGGCGTTCCTTTTTTATCCAAATCGAGTTTAACAGTCTTTTACCCTACGAAGTAAGACACACTATAATCATTGATGAGTCGCGTATGCCAGTTGCTGGGTGGTTAAAACGAATATCAATTGGGGGTAAAGGTTCTATTTTTTTAATCGCTCCTGATATGGTCCAACATGACTATCCTAAGTAATCCCTCTCCGCTGAGGTGAGCTTATTCAGATAGCTAGATAAACGTAACCTAAAATGGTTTTTTTTTAGTTTTTACAAAATAGCTCAAAAATTATGAATAAAATGAGCATAAAATGTAGTGCATTAGTACAAGTACCAGCTCATTTCAAAGTTATAAGAATTCTCCATCTTCCTAAGTTCAACGAAGAAACATCTGTTCTTAATATTAATAAGTTCTTAGCTGGCATAGCTATTTTGAAGCAAATAACATAGAAGGCACAATACAATATAACATTACTCGAGAGCTAAAAAACAAACGCCGATTTATGAATAGAACCATTGAAGTACCTAGTAGACGAGACGGGGGCACGCAGAAACGACACCAGGCAACACTTCAAGATAGCCTGCTAAATTCCCTTTGGAGCTCTTCCATATACCTGGTGAAGCTTTTCTCACCAATATACCCCGAGCAACTGACATATCTGATCATCCACTAACTCACACCGACATTACACGGGCTGTGAGTGATATATCTATCCTGCACCTTCTCTATAATTTATTGTCAAAGATATGGGAGAGAGAACTTGTAAATGGTATAAGAAAAAAGGTAAATTGTGTAAGGAAATTACTAAGGCGGGATTATTTATCACAGTCCTTATGAATGTTTGACATGATTTTACAAAATAACATTAAATGCAGGAAAACAGTGAATGCTAGAATAATGGTTGGGGATCGATTGTGGGTATATAAAGTGCTGTTAAAAGGAATAACGATATTTTAACGCTACGTTTTATTTTGACTAATAAATTACAAATTTTAAAGTGCAAAATGTATTCTCTCCATCCCATTTAGCAGGGTTAATCAACCTTTTTATACCTACCGCCCACTTTTGTATCTTTGTTGATAGTACAATTGTCTAAGCGCCCGGCGGTTTCGCAATTTCTTAATTTAGCTCGGCCACAATTATAATTATAATAATTATGTTTTATTCATGTTGTCATGGATCACGAAACCAAAATCATTAACTTAAATTGGGTCGCGACTCAAAAAGGTAAAAAAAAAAAAACTTGTGTAAATAGTTGTACGTTTTTGGTTCACAAAGTAAAGAGAAGAATATTCGATATTTTCAGATTATTATCAGAGGAGAATATTACATTGCGATTTATTATATTATATAATACTTACACAACTATTATAAAATATATGTGTAGAAGACTCTTAATTCAAACTTTAATTTAACTGAGTGTGTATTTATACAATTTAAAGAAAAGCGTTAAAGAACATTTTTTTTCAGAAATGGACGACAATTTGATATTCAACATTCACATTCAAAATTATTTTATTAAAAATACAGTTATAGTCATGTTATATAATACGTGGGCGTGTTTATTTATTTAATCCAGCTGCGCATGCGTAGGTATAGTTTGTGATGATTTCATTTGATGTGATTTCTTTTTTCTCTCATCTGGTTATGTTTTATTTATTTCGAATTGAGTTGTTGGAGTACTGCAAAATAAGAATACGATGATCGCAAAAGCTGAAACATAAAAAAAATCTAGATTATTGTGGAAAAGATAGCTAATTTCTCATACTAAGCATATACCTCCCCGATAGTGTAGTTAGTAGCGTGCACGCCTAGCAATCCGGGGAATGCGGGCTTGATTCCCCATCTGTCGAAATTTAAAAATCCAAAAATGCAGGACTGTGGATGCCCATTGGGTTGACTAATTGTCTGCCAATCAATTCTCGTGAAATATAATCTGTCAAGACGTCTTCACATTGCGAATATCCATATACTCCTATTTCGGACTAGATATCTTCAACCTGTGTAGATCCATATGCTCCACACTGGGAGCGAACATGGAATAAATAATAATAATGCATATATTTAACATAGCACTATATCACTATCTCCGACCAAAAATAGAGCATATTCTACGAAATGTGATACGTTGATATTTATCAATATATAATTTATTATGTTGTTACAAGAACAAGTTATGAAGTATTACTGAAGTCTAAATGAAAATTTTAATTTTAACATGTGCTTCAACGGCTATCGTGAGTCGGAGATTAGCAGGCATCACTTCTAATTCGTGAGGTGTGGATTCGAATACAATTGAGTAGCCAAATATGTTTAAATTTGTACATTATGGTTCCTACTAGTATTATATATCGATACCCAGGAATTGGTACCAATAAATAATCACACAAGTGTCTCGGATGATTTACCATTATATCTACATGATAACGTTAGAACAAGATTCGTACACCATCAGGAGGAAGCTGCGATAGATGAGACGGCGGCAGGACGATAGCAAGAGAACGCGGTCGACAGCACAGCACACTTTGTCATCACAATTTTCTTACTCACCTGTCAATAGCTATTTTGCATCTCAACTAAACTTCAATAAATTTGAAAAAATAATTTACCTTGACTTAATATTACCCAATCTACATATTAAAATATGCAATAATGTCATATTTATGCATTTGTACAGTTCAAGATATGAAAATGAACAAATACTTTACTTGAACAAATGTTTGTAGTGATAGAGGAAACAAAAAACCAGCTTTGGTTATAATTGGTTGCTTCAACCTCTCCATAAAAATCAACAATGTTGTGTGAAAGGGTCTTCTTCGGTCAATCCACGGTGATCCATAAGCGGCTTCCACCAATCCACCACTCTGTAAACATAAAACAATAATTCATAATGTAACATTCTTTAATTGATTTTGTAATTAGTCATAAAAGTATTCATCAGATAACAACAAAACTCACCAAACATAGAATATCAATGATAAAAATAGCTGGAATACTTCGCATAGTCCGGTTAATCGGTTTCACCGACTTGCCGAACTATTTGAAACCAGAATAATCAAAGAACTAAAGAAATAACATTATTTTTAAATACATTGAAAAAACTATAATAGTCTTCGAGAAATCCTATTTTTCAAACAAACAAAACAAGGGCAATTTATTATATTATAGGATAGAGCAGCTAGGTGCCTAGTAAAATGGGTCCGATCTCTGAAAGACTTGTAATGCCACATACAATACAGTCTGAAACTGCGGACAGCTCGGCATCTGTCTTTCAGTGATATGCTTCTACGCATGCCGATTCATAAGTCGAGGACAGATTCCACGATTTTCTTCATGCGGTAGTTGTATTGATATCTTAAAGAGACGGCGTGATAGTGACAGGGGATTATAATGCGCTGGTGGGTGCGGAACTGGCGCTTGGCCCCTCATTTATTGGGCGGCACGCTCTGGGATAAGTCAACGACAGTAGTAATAGACTGATAGAACTTGCTACATTGAATGAGCTCACCATTGGTGGCCCAATCTTTCCATACAAGGAAATCCATAATTATACATATATAATACCTCTTCTGATGGGTGCACGAGGGCACATATTGGCCACCTCCTTTACAGCTCGACTCACCGAAGAGAACTTCTCGATGTTCGCACCTAAAGAGGTAAGTGTTTGTGTGGTAGTTCGCACAACTACGAATTGCTTGTCGGAAAACTCCGCCTGCGGCTTAGTTGCATAGTAGTAGTTGCATGCACAGTGGACCTGCATCCGGTACCACTGAAGCGGAATAGAGCAGTATCAAACAGATTATCACATCGTCTGCCAGAGATGTCCTTGGATTCAGAAGTGAAAAACAACTAAGATATATGTCCGAAGAAACGTGGAGGATACTTGAGAAGCAAGCTAGATCAAAGATACTCAGAGACAGTGAAGCAGACCCTGGACGGTTCGATGAATGCTGCGCCGATTATCGTAAACACGACACGATTGTTAAAAAATTGGCGAGGATTGACAAACTCCGATTTATGAACCGTAAGTTTGAAGTAGCTGAGATCTGGTGGTATGCAAAAGTGAAACCTGTAAACTATTTCAAATCACCCAAGAGGTCTGCAGACGGCGAACGCTGACTGGGCTGACCCATTTGCAGTTTCGGTAAGAAGGTTGATTTTCACTCAGAACGCGTAAAAGGTATGAATTGTTCACTTCTGTGGATTGCTGTGTAATCCTCAAGCCCCCTTTGACGCAACAGCATAGGCTGCACTCATGGATCTCTCCCGGGTAACCGATATTTTAGACCGTACACCCTCAGAATGCTGAGAGTGGCCTTCATGCAATCCAGCATCCCCTGTATCACCTGAAAGCTAAGGTGTGGGATGTGGGACGCTGTCAAACTGAATGATGAGGTTTTAGCAAAAAGGTGACTTAGCTACGACAACTAGTAATGCATCACTCTTCTTAACATTCCGGGTAAGGTTTTGGCCGACATCATCCTGGTAAAGATAAAAGATCACATACTTTAGGTCCTGAGAAAGACTTAGACCGATTTATAAATAATTTGAAGTGTCTTGTCCAACAGAGCCATGAATTCAACAGCTTCCTCATGTGTTGTTTCGTGGACTATGAGAGGGTATTTAATAGCCCGCATCGGCCTTCACTATGGGAGATACTGGATGCATATGGGATACCACACAATATTGTGGCTATGATCAAGGCCCTGCACGAAGATAGTAAATGCTGCGTGAGAATTGGCGATATGAAAACCGAATGGTTTGGGGTCTCAACTGATGTCAGGCAAGAGTGCGTTTTCGTATCATTTCTGTTTATAGCTGTTTTCGACTTCGTGCTTCCGAACTTAATTCCACCTGATCGGGGCATAGCTGTCACTTATTTTCAGGTTATGCAATCCTTAATACGCCGATGATGCTTTTGTACTTGATACATCCATCAAAGAGATCCAGGATCTTGTTGAAGGTTGGAAACCAACTCATCCCGCATTGGCTTAAAAATAATACCAAATAGATCAATGTGATGTGCAACCGCTCTTGTTATGACTCAGACTGGACCTTGATATTACAGCGTCCTGGAAGACCAGAGAGTACTACATCTATAGCATGTACTCACAGTACAGGGAGGAGAAAAATATATTATAGTCAAATGTATACACAATAATTTCTGTTGATTATTTTATTCTTGTTATGCGCCCTTTTGTCAGTAAAATGGATGTAACGTAATAATACATATAACGTAATAATTATATTTATTCAAAAATGAATTTCGATCACTCGGTCATTCATAGTTGCGGTAGCTATCCATTATCTGCTCCAAGTTTATTTTCTATAAGCTTTTACTCATTTAGATAAGGAAACTCACGATGTTGTAATAAAATAAAAGACACGCACGCTCATTGTACATGCCAATGCTGCGTACTGACTCAAGCAAACGCGCACTAGCAAGCGGAATCACCGAATCCGAGTGAATCTCCATTCGCAAACACTTTTTCCAGTCTAAGTTCAACAAACGAATGCTTGTGACGGCTCAAGATTTGGCGATTCCGCATTCTAATGTCGCATCCAGGCTGGGCCAAAAACAGGCGAACAAAGGCTTATAACAATATTAAATAAGCCTGGACGCGGCATAACGCTCGTTTGTTTAGGTCGGTATGTGCCTTTATATATTTCATTTGAATATCATAATTATGTTGTTTTAATTATCAACATTGTGTAAGTCGTATATAGCGGACGCTTGGTATCTACATAATGAAGCTAATATAAACACTATCAACGTTACATTGATCAATATACACTTTTGAACAGTGGGACTTACAGTAGACGAAATATCATTGCCGATTCGACAGATGAAAAACAACTGAGCAAGCATCGCTATTAGGTAAGATATTTTTGTAACAAATTTCAGGCTCGCTGGATTCACCTAAAACAAGATTATAATACTTATTTTAGCGAAAAGACACTTTGCGCATATAACGATGATATCTGATGCATGTAACCTCTCATACCAAAGTAATTTGTAATCCGGTAACGCAGATTATCCCGACGCTTGCTGCGAACTGTGCCAAGATACCGAAATGGAAATTTGCTTCCACGTCTCCAACAAACCTGTAAACAATTCATACGATGATGGACACAGAGTTTGCAAAATATAACATTTATTTTAAAAGCGTTGAACAATATAATAATAAAGACAGAATAAGAATTAATATAAGCTGTATGTAAGTGTAATTTAAAAAAATTCAAACGAATATTAATTCTAAAAAATAATAGGTACATGAAAATTTACAATAAAAATAACATACTACCCCTATAACATTTATTCGAACTGCTTTATCTTTACCTTACGATATGCTGATGGTGGAAAATGCACTTATTCAATCTTTTTTCAATATTATCGTTGACGCTCTTCATTTTATTGTTAACGTTTTGACCATATACACTTTCCTCATATGAAACCGACTGAGTTTTTTTTGCTAACGAATCACTCTCGTCAGCGATCGAAACTTCCTCAGACGCGTAAACTTCGATCTGGCACAAAGGAAAATCTGTTAATATCAAATCAATTTTTTTATTGACAATTTTGATAACAAAATAATAAAATTTATCAGTTAATCAGCATATTAGTGTGGAGACAATGCTGAGTGTGCCGTGGCACATTTCTCCAATATAAGAAAATAAAATATTTTGTACATAATATTGCATATTTAGCGAAGATATAGTCATAGAGGATCAGAAATAATTATTTTTTGCATCGAAGAACAATAATGTGGTACATAATTATATACAATATGGTCTTTAAAATGATCATTTGTAGGTATAACTTTTACCACAATATTTTCAAAACATGGTAGGATATAATTATATTGTGTTTTATAAAACATACTAAATAAAATATCCATTAATTTAAATCTCGGAACACAGGTTGGCAATTTTATTTTCGGATGTCAACTACTAAGGACTCACATACCCCAACTGGATTTGAAATCGTAAATATTAAATCATCAGATTTATTTGAATAAATAATAAATTGACACAAGTGAAGCCGAATTCTAAATTACTTGTTTTCATAAAAAAACAATTAATAAAACTTTACACTGTAAAGGGCTAATTATTTTAATCTAATAGTCTAGTACTTTATGAGGTATCGACTACGATAGAAGAATTAAATCAAATGAAAAAATCTAAAAATTTCTCTTTTCGATAAACGACATACCACGAAATGCAAGTGAAAAACATTTAGAGTATAACGCCTAATTATTGTTGTAATGTCTTGTTCATATTTGGGCTAGTAGCCTAGTAGCTAGCATACACCATTAATCATTACCATGTTGATATGTTTTTTAGCCGCGCGCCGCCGTCTAGTCACTTCCGAAAAATGTTGTAAATTGATTAATTTATAACTTCGCTCACGGCTTAAATAATCCTATGGACATAATGTTACGTCTTTTCTTCAGCATTTTTTTTTTTGCTTAATGTTTTATTAAAGTTATCAGCAGTACAAAAAAAGGGAAAATTAATCAAAATATTCATAATATATGATATTCGATATGAATATATTTTTTTTCTTTCAACTATATTATTTTTTGTTTTTTTTCGGTTATCCGCACTACCCTCATCCCCAATTAGTGGGGATAATCGATGTTCTACTATACTTCATTTTACATCAAAATATACAAACATTGATGAGATTATCCTTAAGTATTTCGACTTCTGCGCACCCAAGAGCGGTCATAGCGGTTGATAATCTGTCTATGCTGACATTGATTAAAGCGCTGAACCAGATACCAGCAATTTGGTAAAAATACAAAATTTCATAGTAGGGAGACGTCTCAGCAGGCAGTGGGTACCTAAGTATACACACACATGTAACTAAGATTTTTTTTACACTGAGTATGACAAATGATTTATAATATTGATACGTTTATCAACTATCTTCGTCCAGAATATGAGCCGCGTAAATTTTCACAGTGTGAAAACCTCTATTGGCAGACTCTATCAGCCTATCATTGAACACTTTGAGTATTTATTCTAATTCTGCATTTATTTATTTTAAGGAACATAATTATGAATACATTTATCTCAATCAGGATGTTTAAAGTTAGTGGTTGCAACAATTCTTTCGGTATTATAATATTGCTAAAATAATGCATGTTATTTATTACGAATTTTGCATTTCTTCCTTATATTTCTTTAAAAAATGTGCAGATAATTAACAACCAATTGAAAAAAGGTATTCTTTAGCACGGGCGGATATATTTTATAAAAGAAAACTGGTTCATTCATTTTTATTTTATTACAGCCCATGCATATACAATCGTACCAAATAAGTTATCAAAGTCAATTTCATTCTCGGTCGCCGAAGAACGGAATCGCTTCCAACAAAATATCCGACAACAAGCTGCTGATTATTAAAAAAAATCATATATTACATTTATATAAGTAAATAAATTTTGATTTAAAAGATAATTACCACGCTTTGAACGGAAGAACTCGTTCCTCGGGAGCTGCATCTATTAATGGGAAAATTGCCCAAAGCGCAATCGTGAATGAAGACATGGCCGCGAAAAGGAAAAACTCGCCAACTTGAGTGAATGAGCTCTTGTTCACTATTCTAAAACAAACCTTACAATAAGTATTGTCATGTTCAATATTTGCTCAAGTTGTTAATTCAACGTCCATTAACAATTCCACGTATACATATCACAACACATTTTTGTAAATCGAATTTTATAAAAATGGAGAAAAAAAGATATATTATGAAACTTGATGTAGTACAATTGTAACGTTAAGATAGTTTTTTCATCTCCTGTTATTTTTATTTTTATTGTGGATTAGTATTATATATTATACATAGTTTTATCACAAGCGAGATTAGAACGTTAAATAAAAACTCTTTAAAATCTGATGTTTTAGAAAAGGAATCTGTTTCTACTTTTATCTTAGCTACTGTGTAGTATACGTGTGTGTTGTATACAGACTTTTGTTTGCAGGTTGTTTTTCACGAGAATCTATTTTGAGTGAATTGCTTAACTCAATGGCTATTCATAAACACCGTTTTCAGAAAGATATCAAAATATATCCTAATTTGATAATAAACTATATTTAATTGTGCCAAGTCATATAGTCATATGGAAATACTTACGACCAGTGTGATTCTTTTTGAGGAAGAAAATATGCGCTATCCATAAATAAAGTCAAGTACCGGACTCCCCGCATTTTCCAAATAAAAAGAAGAATTTTAACACACAGCGTTGCTTGTGTTAGTAAAAGAAACGAAGCCTCTGCAATCTTTTCAATGTCTCCGAGTACATTTATCATATAAATTATTTGGAACAATGCATATAAATATTGAGTAAAAAATAATACGCAAAATGAGTAAATAAAATAAATACTAGGGCGAGTTTTCTGGTTCCACAATCCGAAGATATTGAGAATTAATAAAGGATATTTCAAATATTTATCTGTTAATTTCAACTTTGATGACGCGTCCATATTGAAAAATGTTAAATGATGTTAACCGTCTAAATATTATAGATATTTTGAATGTAACTGAAACAATATCGTACGACTGACTGCTACATATTTCAATCAATATACCGACATCATTGGCGGACAGTTCAAATGGTCGCCAATAGGGTTCATTTTATCTACGGATTGTGGATTTTAATTTACAAGTTTAATTTGTCTGAAAGATTTAGAGAGTGAATGACGATAGAAATAATATATTTCACTTCGATGTAAGAGAAACAGAGGCGTAATTAACAATTAAAGCACCTACAGCCAGTCAACAAAAATGCGTCTTTTATAAATACATGGGTATAAAATAATTTAATGAAGATATAATAGTATTCAAATTCATTAAATAATTGTATGAAGTTTCTTAAAAATCCGTAATTTTGGTCACGTCCCCTTAATTTTGAATTGTTTTCAGCAAAAAACAATACACATTTAAAAATGTAACGCCAGTTTTTTTTGATTTGTTCATGTACCTGTTTTTGAAATGCATCATCAATTAAACCTTCACTGTTTTACCAAGCATTTCCTAAAAAAGTAAGTTGCATAACCATTATATGGTCAATATATTCCTCATGATTGGTAATTTTTGGATTAAGCTCTTTCCACTTTGACAATAATATAAAATATTAAAAAAATGAACTAAAATAATAAAATATTTTTTAATTATAATTTACGCCTACATACTAATCTTAAGCATAGCTAATTCTATTATATAAAACTCTATTACAAAAAGTAGAAGTTTAAATGAGAATATTTTTTGTTTTACTATTATTTGAAATGTTTAATTATAATGGGAATTTAGTTTAATTAGTAGTAGTAGTTTAATTATAAGTCTCAATTAGTCATTTGGCACCCTTCTGAACACGGTACCTATGACCACCACCATACTGGCCATAGGCTCTTTACGACTCTGAAGATACGTTAATAAAATTTGTAATAAAACCAGTAAGCAAAACGTGGTGATGGATGATTTAAAAAAAACTGGTACCTACCATACTGCACGCCAATGGGTGAAATTAACAAGCCAATCAATTTTTCCATACCAATTGCTCATAATTATTGTTTGTGTGAGTCCAATGTTCACCTGAATATTTTCAAAATGCCAAACGATTTTGTCTAATTAAAATAATCCTCCATAAGTTATATGTTTCTGAAAATTGAAGAAAATATCCAATTATACATATAATAACATCAGCAACCGATCAACTAACTACTATTCATGAACGTTTTATAATTACCTCCGAATACTTCTGCAGCCATATAGTTAGTACTTATGATACTTTATTGTAAAATCAAAACCGAAATTACTTACTGGCAAGTACCAGTCTTGTTGAAATTGTTGCAAACATACCAAAGTATATTTACATATTATTATATAAACAAGCTCCGCGTAAATGACAAAACAAATCTTAAGATGCCGCGAGCGGCACGCTTCATTTTTTTTTATTATAAATAAGGAAAATGTCGACATGATTCTATAGTATATGGTTTTCTGTTTTTTTTTTTAATTAACGCAAACCACTATAAATCAAGCTCCATGGCAAATACAAATATTAAAACAGTAATTTAAGGCAATACATAGTTTTATTTATTTTCCTTTTTTTCGAGTTTATATTTTCTAATAAGGCGGAAT